>QVNW01000208.1:0-66898 GCA_014825475.1 Pseudomyrmex flavicornis
AGGGAGGGAGGGTGAGACACGGACGACACGCAGAGAGACGCCGGGTCAACGCGCCAGGTAGCAACGCCTCGGGACAGCCGTCGACGTTTCCCTTCGTCGCCGTCTTCGTCCTTGCCATATCAACCACACGGAATCGTGCCTCGTCTCTAAAACGACGACTCCAAGGGTGACTGCAATCATGGGGTTCTTTGACGGAAATTTTGTTCTACTCGCGGCCACGATCATCCTGCTGCCCGTCACGCACATAGCTCCGTTTGCATACGCTGCGTAAGTTATTATCGCTTCTTATATACACATGAGAGCACACGTAAACGCACATGATAGAATAGTCGCTTTGAAGCGATGCATGCGTTTTCCGATGGCAGTTAATAGCAAAAAAATAATTTACGAGTAATCGCAATATATCTCACTCAAATCCCGTAATAATGCAATATATTATGCACAAGAGGCGACTGTTTGCGATATCAGATTCTAGGACTCTAAAAAATGTCATGGCAACGAGTTGTCTTCTTCACAGTTGTGAAGCGTCGCAAGCGTTTTTTGTGGCATTATATATAGTGTTTGCTTTTTTCGAAGAAATGTTCGAAGTGTGAGAATAAACTTGATACGTTGACGTATATCTAAAGCTTTGAAAATGTAAAATGTAATTTTCATCGATAGTCGTTTAGAAAATGTATTCAATCAATCTTCAACAAATATAAATATATACGTAAGAAGAAAGACAATAGGTTTTATATAATTCTTTTAAACTTAATTACATATTCTTGAAAAAAAAGATGTCTGAACATACTGAATATGCTGATGAAAAAATATTACACTTTTGAGGCAAATAACGACGAATGGCATCGTTACAATACGCGTCATTTATTATGCCACTTCGAAAAGAAAAACAAAGTTTTATTACACGATCGTATCTGACGTCAACCCGTCCGTTGTCTATTATCAAGTGCAAACAAGATAGGTTTAGCCTTTGACATAACGGGCGCTACAATGAGAGCAACTCTCTCTCTCTCTCTCTCTCTCTCTCTACTCTCCGCAGTCTGGATGCACCTTCGTGATTGCATATAAATGAGCGGATACATGCAGACACGTTGCATGTCTTGTGTGTGTGTGTCTCTACTGTCTATGATCATAATCTACCGTCTATGATAATATGACACCACCCCTCGTGTCTCCAGAACGATAAGAAAGCTTTTTCTTTGCTCTTTTGATAAGCATAATATATTTTATATAATCGCGAACAATAAGAGAAAGTAAGTTAATTTTGATTACTATAAAAAAATACAAAGAGTTTAAATCAATGACTGATCAACACTATCAATATTTTGTTTTTACGTTCAAGTTTATCCAATGACATACAAGTTTATTAAAAGCTTCTATAATTTTCGAATATCTTAATATCGCGCAAATCTCAAGCAATTTCAAGTATTGAGCAATATCATCGATAGAGAGACGCGGCCAATTTTGAAATAGTTTAAATTCATGATAATTCATATTCAGCGAAGGTGGTAAACTAGTAGTTACATGTAGTCGGAAGGATTATCAATATTTACGCTCTTCAGCGAGCCTCGGTCGTTCCACCTGTTTCCTTTTTGAGAGGCGCACGACGCTTCTCTCCGGTCTTCTCTAGATCTATACGAGTACCAACCACGGCGTGACGTTGTAGTGTGTATCGGTGATCGCAGTAGAGCTCTCGAGCAAGAGAGTGCTCCCGACGAAGCAGAGCTCCAAATCCTCCTACGCCACTACCCTCATCAGAACACTCTGATCGTCGCCACCCTCTTTTGTCCGTTCTAGAACCAATGTGTATGTGTGTATGTAACACTCCGTTCTCTATACAACGAAAGAACCAACTTTTCTGCTTCACCGCGTATTATCTGGATTGAGCTCGAGTTCCAATTATGCCCTTCGCCATCTTTAGTTGAGTCTTCGACAACGTTCTAAAGACAGCCTCGTTACTTAATCCTAATAATTGTATTTATTGTATGGCAATTGTAAATTTTATAGTAACAAGAATTTACTCAGCTAGTTGCTGTAAATTCATATCAAAAAAGAAAATACAGTGCTTGCAATGAATGCATGGAATTTGGTAGAATACCAATATGCAAGACAATAACAATTGTCCGAAAAATATCAAGAATTTTCAGAAAGTTGCTTATCGATCTATGATATCTCACATCGACACGATTTTCTCTTGTAAAAAAGAGGAGAGAGAGAGAGAGAGAGAGAGAGAAAGAGAGAAAAAGACAAAGAAAGAAAGACATCCCTTGGCAACCTTCCGGAATAAGAATCATCGTGTTTTCATCGTGAGAGTATCGCCAACCACGGAAACAGACAAAATCACGCCAAATCATTCGACTCCAACTGACCTATTTTCCGCAGCGGTGGCACTTCTACGACGAAACGGATTGTTGTTTTCTTTCGCACGTCAACTCTTCTAACCTGACCTATGTTACGAGCGCGCGTTGCCAACACTATCGTCGGAAAGATAATTGTGACAACTGATACCGCACCGAGTGCTTTTCCATTACTGTTTCGGGCCAGAAAAGGATTTCTGCAGTTTTACAAATATATGACATGTTTTGCGTTCCCGTAATATAGCTGTAAATAAATTTTCGCTCGCGAATTATTTTTTGGCAGCTTAAAAAACACATTAAAATATAAATATGCATAATAAAAGAAGAAGAAAAAAGACCGCTAAAAATGATTCGCTTAAAAAGTCACATTTCTTTGTACAACATACACGTGCATTAATGTAGTTGATAGTTAGTTAGTAGTTATACCAATGTAAAAGAAGAGTACGTAAACAATTAGTGTCTAGCAGCTGGCATATAAAGGCTGACAGAAATCGGACATACAGAGGCATAGCCGAGAGACGATCAGAGAAAATGACGCTTTGTTCGCAAACAACCAATGCATATTTAATAGTGGACGATTATTAATGCGTTTATGTATGCGGATGATTGATGAAATACGTAGTCGTACAGCCTGAACAATTTATGTCACGATTCACGTGTCGTAATGATAGTTCTGTTACTTCTGTTCTGCAATCTTTTGTACTTTATGTACTTAGAATAAAAATAGAATAATAATTTGATAATAGTTTAGAAACAACAGAGAGAGAGAGAGAGAAAGAGAGAGAGAGAGGGCAAGAGAACGAAAGGTGAATATAAATGTAAATTTTACTTATATATAAATGTAAATTTTATACAAACTCTAAATTTTTCACATTTGTTTTTGAAAGTAAGAAATTTAAGTAGTTTCTTGAAAAAATTACTGCCGTTAAATTCTTTTTATAGAGAGTATAACATTAGAAAAACTCTATAAAACTACTATGTAAAACTATAATATAAAGTACGAAAAATATAATATAGAAATATTATAATATAAACATAAAAAATTAAATGCTAAATCTACGCGATTTTCCAATGATTTGTACAATATCCTACTTTTACAGAAAACAAATATTTCCGCCACGTCACATTATATTTCTTGAGACATTATGACATTCGGCGAGATTGTGACGCGGTGACATAACAAAACGTATTTCCGATAGTATCTTCAAACTTAATCGGAATGGCGGACTGATAACTTGACGGCGAAGAAGCGCGAACGAAAACATAAGAGAACGGATCATCAAGCAAACTCATCTAGTTAGCTCCAAATCGAATATTCTTCGGTAACTGTAATATCCAGCTGAGCAGCGCCGAGTATTCGAGATGCGGCTGACTGTTCCTCGTGTTTTACCACTGGCATACACAGTATTATATTCCGTTGGGCAACTCGTACATAGGAAACCATAGCTTCAATAACAATGATTTTATCCATTTAGCTAGTTCGTCTTTGATTGATCAAACGATACATTCGAGCAAATCGATTTCACCTTCTCTCTGATGTTTGCAGTGAATTTATAATTAATATTACCAACCATATTTCATAAAAACTTTTGTGTTTTTACAAAAAGATATAAATATTTAATACTTTAATAATGCAATTTTTTTGATATTGTTTCTAATTATTCTAAGTATTCTCATTATTGTTTATTTCTGCATATATACATCTGATTGGCATATTTTATCGAAAAGATGATACGCAATGATCAAAGTCATTAGTACTTCTAGCTAACGTACTTGAACAGTAAACCGAGATAGAGGATCGAACACACACAGTTCGAGCAGTCACACGATATGAAGACTTTCCTGTTCACTTCGGGATTTTAACTCGTAGCTTTTGCGCTCATAAATTCGTGCGCCGCGCGGCAAGTGTCACGATTAATATGCGGTTGTTCCGCCCTCTCTTTTCGCGCGGCCGTCGTCTACATGACCGCTACGTTGCAAAACCGTGTCGTGACACACACACACACACACACATACACATAGTTGCTGCACTTCCAAATTACTTTTAAATTACCACTAGGAGAATAACAAAGATTCTGCGACGGGAATGAAATAAACCAAATTATTTCTTTATATATATATATATATATTCTTAATTTCTATCAAGAATGAAGTAAAAAAATAGCCAAGAAAAAGTGATGCAGTAAACAAATATTATGAGTTAGACACTAAATGACAGCACAAATTTACACACACACACACAAATGGTTTATTCCTGCTATTTTAGTTGATTCGTGTAGAAATTGTCGTTTGCATTTATCAAGAACATCGAAGCTTAGGTTCGTATGTAAATAATAACATCAGAGATGAGATAAAAAAATATTACTACTACGCCATAAGAATATACAAAATAAATTTAGTTTAGAAACTTTTGTAATCTATCATCGTTTCTATATTATCATGTTGTGAATCCGTCCGATAATTATCACGCGCACGCATCGCGAAGTCTCTACGAAGAAAGACATTTATAGCTGTGAAAGCTTTTCTTTGCACGGCCGGCGATGGCGGCAGCCAGAAATGCGACAAGGTGATGGATAACATAAAAAGTGTAACGATGCAAATCGACAAATATTTGCGTCCTCGTGGTACGCGTGCTGGGGCCGAAGATGAACGAAGACAACGAAGCGGCAGAGTCGGCGAAAGAAGAGAAGAGCAGGTTCGCGGAAAGTCAAAAGAGGGCTGTCGGAGGTGGTTGTGGGTGGCAATGGAGAACAGGGGTTTCTCGCGTGCAGCCTTGACATGGGCCAGGAAATCAATGGGACCTCCACACAACACCGACGCAAACTCGGTCAACCGAGTCGCGCAACGGCCCACGTCCATAATGTTGTGTTATATACGCGTGCGAATATATGTACGGCATTGTCGATTAGCAATCGATGCGAGATCCTATCGAAAAACGTCTCCGCACCAGTCATTGTACTTTGTATTTTCGAATTAGATACTCGCGACCTATCAGTCACTCTGAGAGAGCGCACCGTCGCTCGACTTATATAATGAAATTCGCTTATATGACGAGACGTCGCTTAAAAGAGACGAACACGTTTGATGAAGTCAGCGAAAAGAGCGAATCATAATATTGCAATTCTTCTATCATTGATGTGAATGAACGTAAGTATGAGTAACATAGCCTAAACTCTTTATCAAAGTCAATAAAGTTGAAATAATCTCCGTGTCAAATCTATGCAAAATAGCGCGAAACTATAAGTGTCAAAAATAAAAGCTTCGCGTTATCGATATCGGAGACAGTTGGTAAAAGAAAAAAAATATTCGGTTTGTCGTGCCTTAAAGTCGCGATCTCGATCGTCCATCTTGCTGTCTATTGCCAATGATGGCATCGGTGCCGATGGGCAGGAAATGAAACGACGTTTCAAAGGAAACGTCAAACAGTCCAGTAGACACGCCTCGCCGATCAGAAGCAACTATATCTCTATTCTCTCTCTACATCAGATACCAAAATAACAAAACTGATGCTTATTTCGTATGAATGACATTTGTTAAGTAAATGGAAAAATATAGAAAAAAAAGATATATTCTGTATTCCGTATTAAAACTATAGATATGTGTAACGTTTTATATTTGTTTTGTATTATCTACATTATTTAAAGGAACTATTTTGAAAAATATATTATATTTACTGTTAATTTAAACCGCGGCTTTTTAAACAAAAACACAAACTTTACAACGGCGCCGAAAAAAAAAGTAAAATAATCTATAGTAGATTACGTCGCGCGACTTAACACGCAAATTCAACGGACGAAGTACTTTTGCTGTACATCAACATTATTGACCAGAAATAACAGTCGTGACAATAGAAACCGGTCTCCGACGTAACCCGCAATCGCGACCGTGTATCTGCATGCCGGAACCTTGACGAGAGCGCGGCCAGGGCTGCCAATCAATGGCGAGGACATCACCCTCAACGACTAACGTCTACGTCCTTGATCGTCCGTTCGCCGCGCTGCGCGCGCGAGCGACTAACCCGCTTACACGTTCGGAATACTTGAAGCGCCGACGAGGTCGAGTCAGGGCTACACATTCCAGGGTTAACTAGCGGTAACAAAAGTACAATAGCATCTTGTGTAAGTGCATGAATTTAAAGGAGAAAGAGCTATACATTGCCGAGACGATAGAGTCAAGCGCGACTCGAAAAACGGCCGGTGATGGTTGCGAGCGAGTACATTATGCGAGTGCGCAACTTGCGCTACATTACAGTCGATTAATCACGCTGTGTAATTATAATTAGCAGTTTGCAAAAGCGAATCGCCGGTAGTAAAACGCGAGCCAACTTCTAATTGATCACACTCATTGTATATACCAATAACAACTATAAACTATAAATATAAAATTGCGGCGTAATCTCGCATCTTCTAGCACCGGTGATTATATCCCACGCAACTTCACACATCGATTGTATCTTGTGTCAAGGTTATTTACTTTTATTCTCTTCCGACGCGCATTATGAATTTCTGATCAGCGTCGGAACACGTGTTCCAAGTTGTTGAGAAATATTTATAACGTTATCGACCGTTATTTCCGCGTTACGTCGCATCATCGGCGCAAAACTATCATGTCAATTATATGAAAAAATTAATAATTTACAGTTTAATCGCTAACGGGACTTTTGCATTCAGAACTTAATGTTGTTTGTTATTCTTATAGAATTAACAGCAAATAGCAAAACGAAATTTATGTCTGCATAGAAAAAAAATCTTTCTTGCCCTCTAAACAATCACATAATTGACGGCGATCGATACGATATGAGATTTTTCTCTAGCAAACGTACATATAATTGCCGGTCCGTATTTACACGAACTTCTCTTGTAAGAGTCAAGGAGTATATAGGCGGCTGAAAAAAGCACGTTCAACACCGACACGACAAACCCTCCCTTGTATAAAAAGCTACAGCAATCACGCGGTATACTGGCACGCTAATGAGGCATTGATATAATTAACTGCTGTATACTTGCTCGCGCACTCTTATCGAACCGTCAACATACGTCGCTGAAGCTGCCACGAATGCATGCCACGTACAAAAATAGTATCAATATATACAGTGACTCAAGTATGTTTTCTTGTACACGTTAAAAGCACGTATTAGCGTGTTTGTATTCGCAAAACATAAAAGTGAAAAAATTAAAAGATAGTGGTATAAAAAACAAAAATACATAAGAATTGCACAAAAAATTTAAAATAGTATACGAGATCAGATTTTTAATTCGCTCACAAATTTTTTGCAATAATAACAAAGCACCTCGATGCTTACTCCTTGTAAAACGGGACACGCAAAATACACCGCGGTACTGGCGCGCACTCTTGTGCGAGCACGCGATTGCCTCATTTTCGCAGACTTTTATTTCCCGACTTGCGTCAATGTGTATTACGTATCTGAGACCTGTATTTTTATTTAACTCACAGCTGCACGAGCGCATTGAACAAAAATATAATATCTGTGATGTCGATGGGAAGAGAACTTGATAAAATGATTCTATAAATGCATACAAATCGGCGAAAAAATAAAATGTGTACACGAGAGAAAGAGAATATTTAGAAGTTGTACGCGTGTGGACAAGAGAACGTCGAATAGTGAGAAATAAAAAAATATTTATGTGCAATGCACGAGATAAGTTCTTTATATTTGTTTTTTCTTTACATTTTGCAAGCTATCCAACTTGATAGAAAAGTATATACTTTACTTTTTTATTACTCAGATCGTACGTCATGTTCGTATTCTAAAAAAATAAAAATACTCTCTTATACGTCAAAGATAATGTGTCTAAAAAAAAGTAAAATAAATTAGACTTGGAGGAAAAGCGGCGCTGTCTCAATAAAAATAGAGTTTTCTGCATACAACTAGATTTTACGTAATTGTTACAAATTTTTATAATAACTTATACAAATGTAAAATATTTTTAGAATAAATTTCGAGTCATACAGTGTATGCGAGATTCCCGTAGTAATTTTGAATTTTCTCTCTTTTTTACGCTATAGATTTTAGCGTGCTTTCCAAGCTGTGCGATTGCGTGCACGATCCAAGACCGACTCGCGCATACCTTGAGTAAAAACGGCACGATATTAACGGCGACCTTACTTTATTATCACGCACAGTCACATACACACATCATAAGTACATTCACACGCAGACTAAATTTTTTATTTTCGTGACTCTCTCTTTCTCTCCCGAGATTAATTCCGCGATCAAAATGCTAATGTATGTATATTAACGTCAAATTGATGCGATTCGTGTCGTCACGAATCGACGCATGCAAGTAATCGATTAAGAACACATATATAGGTCATAGAACCACTATCTATTCCGAAAACACGAGGAAGCCAACGCACGAATGTATTCTACTCAAGAAAACGTTTCCAATAAATGTAAAATGTTTTTCTATATATATATATTTAAAGTTAGAGTATTCTAAATACTAGAAGAGAAAAAATTAATTGTTGATTATTATTGATATTCTTTTTGATTAGGTATTAGTAGTAATATAGTTGTATATTTCATGCGCGCCTGGAGCAAATCAAAGCTGCAGATTATTGCAGAATAGCATTATCGATGTACATCACGTACAAACTCACAATCAGTTAACCAATGTGTCAAAATTACTAATTGTAGTAATTTATGAATTGCACCGAATATAATTATTTGTTCGCGTCTACAAGCTTTGTAATTAATCAAAAAAAGAAAAAGAAAAACCGTTAGCGTTATGTAATTTGCAAATATCAATTATGTTCATAGTTTTAAAATTTCAATTCGCTGTTTATTTTACAACCAAATCAAAATAAAAACTGAATACTATTAATGTTTTTACATAAATAAACTTTATATTAAAAGAGAAGGACAACATTAATATAAATTATCATATGGATAATTAATTTTCAAACTCTGTTCATTCTATTAATAAGAGGTTTCTGCACAATATAAAATTTATTTATAACAAGTCGCTATTAAAGTAATTGCCATTAAAATACATAGAAATCATCTTCACAAAATCTCAACAAAAACTAAATAAGTTCGCAGTTATTTGATTCTAATATCTCGTTATAATAAATGACGTTAATTATCCGTTTTAGCCGCGCGTATATTTCGCGAAACACACACATCCTGCAACGTAGTTAATTCCTTATCCACGTCCGGTAGCCGGATGAAACTCGTTAGATACAACCGAGAAATCAGAGTAATCCAGACGTCGGGCAATGTCATATGGAACTCTCTTCATGTGTTTGTGTACTTTAGCTCACACACGCATACACAGACGGATATATATCGAAATCGGAGTATTATTAAGCTCGAATATTCATGATCGATATATCCAAAGCTTTTTAATTAATGTCTAGGGTAATAGATTACAAGCGCGACTTGTCCGATACTTGTCTGTCTCCTCGATTGCTTTAATTAAAAAACAATAAAAGTACAAACACACAAATCGATTTTTCGTCCACTTTATTACGAACGATTAGAGAAAAAAATATTAATTTATCAAAATGATATAAGAAGGAGAAAAATAAATCGAATTGTTTTAAAAATCGTTTTATTTCTTCTCTCTTTGCTTACTGAGAAAGTCAGTTCGACATGTAAGTGCGTTTGTCTGTGAGTCACAAACATATATGGACACACGGGGTACGCCGCGATTACGTCGGCGACGACATTATCGGAAAGTGCATTACTGACGCCTGCCCTTGCGCGGATCTCTGCGCGCGCGAGATGCACTCAGCACGAACGCGCTTTAAACGGCCTCTTACCTTTCCGATCAGACCGTGACGATCGGCTCGGAAGATATTAACGACACTCTGCCATGACGAAAGATAGGAAAGCGACTATATAGTGTGACGAGAAGATCGCAACATCACAGAACTTTTATATTCGAACGCTAATATTGATATAACCTAATAATAATGCTTTTGCAACACAAATGTTTTACATTTTTTTTTAAAGCTCTAATAATTTATATTTTAATTTTCACAAATCTAAACGGCACGGATGAAAGATAAAAATTGCATATGCACGCTATGTGACTGTGTAACACGCGGTAATAAAAATGAATATCTCCAACAAAAATTATCTCTTCCCGGATAAATGTGCAATAAACATAATCTGATCTTTCTGACAATTTTTTTCCACCAAATCAAAAAGTCAATGTATCTTACTCGAATGTGTAGTTCGCGCGAGACACCGGGACAGTTAATTTAATATAATGGCTGCTTTTTGGAACGTATAAAACGGATGTGAAAATAAATGCGCTATAAAAGAATCGGAGATCTAAAGTGGCGACTATCAAGAACGCAGATCTCTATTGCATGCTAGATTTGCGTCAGATAATCCGCGAGCAATTGCAAAGTCGCGTTTATCAGAAACGTTTACACGCAGTTCACGTCTTTTGCACTTGTTACTACAGTTAAAAAAATAGGAAACAGAAAAGAAAGAAAGAAAGAAATTTCAAAGAATCCGAAATATCTGTGTGGAAAAACAGCGCATTGTACTACACATATATGTTATCGCGAAATAATTGAGACAATCGAGAATTGTAATAACACGAGTCGACATATCGAAAGGCTCTCCTATCGCCAAAGTAAACCATACCCGAAACGAAAACTAAAAAAGCGCCAATCGTTCGAATCGATTTCATTTTGCTAGTACATCCTGGCACGAAGGTAAAACCGCGCGCTTTCCAAGAGTCAAACTCGGTGATTGGCAGATCGACGTAAGCCACGTTCGTGTCGGGTCCGCTCTCGCTCCGGTGTGGAAAACACGATAAAGCGTAACTTTATGACAAGGTCTTGGTACACCATTCACGTGAAACTGCAGCTCGCAAATGGTTTGAACTTTGCGAGAGACGCGCGTTCGAATCGTCACTAAGATAGAACTGACTGATAGAAATAACCGATCAATTTCTTACAAAAAACTGTTTGATCGCACCTTTTTTCAAGAAGTATTTCGATAAAACTTATATCTCGAAATAATACAATTTTATATTTTTACAAAATTATAATTGTAATTCATGTAATTTGTTTATTCGTCGATATACCTTTTTTTCATGAGTAATAACTACCTACTATATATGTAAAATTCTTCTTCTGTACGTGAAAATCTTTCTTTTGTCCCGAACAGAATCGCAATTTCCATTTACTGCTTATTGCTTATCGATCGTATACCAATCCTCGCTGAAATCATCACGATTTTGCGTGTCTGACTTACGTTAGGCAACCTCGTTATCGTCGATAACAGTCCGTTTCTACCACGTACTACTTTTGCCACAACATTGTTCACACTGCGTTTCACAAGATTTATCTGTTGTTAAAAATGATCTAGCAATCGTCGAAGATCTTAGCAAGTTTCTCAGTTTGAGTTGAGTCTCGCTACATCAATCAAAATAACATCGATAAATAAATAAGTGCAAAACCTGAGACTTATGTACATGTTTTATTTTTTACCCCGAGTTTGTTACGCGCATGATGAAAGAGCAAGAGAGCTACATTTGCAGACAAAAAACGGCAGTCGATTAATTTCGTGTGTTTGTTCTCTCTTAGTCATGAAAAGACCTTAATAACGAAGGAGCACTCACACACACAGTTAGCAGTGAGAATGACGACGTAAGAATAACGTTTTATTGTATCAAAGGTTGGCATGCTTATTACGTACGGTAATAGCATGGTTCTGCACACATCACGTTGGCGTCTCGTCGGCGATGGGAAAATTGAGGCGATTCACTTTAGAATTTCTACCTAGGCCGTGATTTAATGCGGTTCATGAAACTACAGAGATCGGCGTAGACTTCAAATTTTGATGTATGTGTGCGTCAACAATGTTATTCGCATCTTTTTATATGCGCACAAATACGCACAACCGTAATTTTTTAATCCGATATTATTACACGAACGAGAATCCGCCTTAAAGCTCACGCTGAATTATGAAGTTTACATAAAACGGTCAAAGCATGAGAGCGCATGTCACTCTACTTGATGGTATTTTATGGCCGTGTCCCGCTATAAATCGTCCCGACTTTTTAATGATAAAACGGTGGTGGTAACGATATTAAAGGCGCTGCATGATACACATATTCTGTCAGAAGTGAAATTAATTGTAATAAGATCATATTTTTTCTCCTAACAGCTTTTTCTAAACAAAATAAATGTATGATGCTTAAAGATTGCTCTGATCCGTGCGTGATATAAATATGTATAAGATACGACGTAATATGTATGTTTCCTTGTATTTGTAACACTCCTGTGTGCTAACGACACAAAATGAGCAAGGACAAAAATGTAGAAAACTAGAGGAATTCACCGAACGCTGAAACGTCAGTTGTTAATAATTGTAATAAAATACTAAAAACTCGTCCTCTATCAAAGCACTGCCACCAACAATGAGGACGACATCGCCGTCGTTTATATCATCGATCTTTGTTAATTATGCAAGCTATGGTCGCGACCTTTAATGGCTTTAATAACGGAGGTGCATGCTCTCTGCGAGATGCAAACGGCCAGCATAAATTGCAAGAATAATCTCCTTCTTCTCCTCTCTCTCTCTTTCTCTCTCTCTCTCTCTCTCTCTCTCTCTCTCTCTCTCTCTCAACGCGCTTCCATTGCCTACTCCCACCGAGTCGCGACGATATTCTCATTACCATACAGATATATAACGCAATTTTATTGTCACCTAAGCTAACAAGAATGCAGCACCTTAATTATTAAAACTAATGAGACTGCAGTTAGCGGGAAATCGCTGCGACTGTGCACGGTTATTCGATAAATTGTCCGCAATCTCCGTTTCTTGTGCAGTCTAGAAACACTTATCTAAATCTTTCCCAATCGTGATCACATGTGTGCTTCAAAAAATTCGAGTTAGCAGAATATAATTTCTGGAACACAGTTGATGCTCCGATGATTTAATCATTCGGTTTTACTACTATTTACGAAGAAAATCGTTTGATCTAGACAACTTAGATATTTTCATCGTTAATAATCTTCTCGTGATTAATCTTACTATTAAGTAAGGGTTTTGTATCTATAGTTAGTGCTTCTTACCACTAAAAATATCCACGACCATGTACGTATGAGTGCACATAATCAATAATTACGTACGTTTTATATTTACGTTGGCATTACTCCGCAGCATAGAAATCTCGCGCGCTTTACGCTCGAATATTATTAGAATACACTCAATTATTAATGTTAATTATTCAAAGGTCTCACAATTATAAATTACTCAATTATTAAAATATTTCCTTATTTTAATCAAATATTGACGTTATTATAATTGCAACAAATTACTTATACAAATTAATTGTGATAGATATTTGTGCGTGTGTGTAAAATGTTTATAGTAGAGTATGAAAATATATATGAATGTCAAAATTTTTAAATAATAGATAGATGTGTAAAACTTAAATTTACAAAACTAAATTAAAATATAAATTAACAATAATAAAAGCTATTGAACTTTTTACGTAAAAACTTACACCTAATTTATATATAATTGAAAAGTTATATATAATTGCAAAGTCGATATTCGATTACAGCGAATATATTTATGACTTATTGCCAGCAAATGTCACATCACTTCACCACGTGTCGCCGTGATTTTTACAGAGCTTCCCGGTGAGTGTGTGTATGTGTTTTATTCTCGCAATCTGGCTCAATAGCTCGTTATCTGTATTCCCAAGAGCATCGCGTGTTCCGTAGATAAGCTTATTACGAATCTGTAAGAGAAACGATGAAGAACTGAATTCCGCCAAAGTGCCGAGACGTCGACGTGGTCGTTGTTATTCTTGTCTACTGTTGCCCATCGACGCGTTTATCTACGATCTTGGTTAATCGTCGACATTCGTGATCACGCCGTAACAAAACGAAAAAGACAACGAGTAGCAATGAAAAAAAATGACGTCTTTGTCGTTACTGACGATATCAACTTTGTTCCGCACCTTTGTATCTTCAATCTTTCATTTATTCGTGATCACTGTTATAGCTCTCTTTGTACATTCATAAGTGAATGCGCACGTTCGCGGACGAAAAGCACATCGAATGGTGTCAAAGACAAATGAAGTTGTCGTCTTTATCACGATGGTCACCGAGGTCATATCTACAATAATCGGACGCGCGCACGTTGTGATGTAGTATATCATTTTATTTATTCTTAAAATAAAATTATTCTTAAAATAAAGTTATAAATTTCGTACGAGACATTGTTGCGCGCGCATTCGAGTGATATATATAACGACTGTCATCAACCGATAAAACCTTATATACAATTATTTTCTTCGGGAAATTCTCTCGCTTCTTTTTATGGCATAATCGGACGTCATTAGAAACGGACGTAACACAACCGGTAGCTAGAAATGCTGACAGCGAGTTAGACATCATCTTGCGTTTAATGGGACGGCTGTTTTTCTCGTGTTTCAAGTCCGCCTGTCATCTACCTAAATACCAAAACCATTGTCTTAAGAGTGTCGACACGCTCGAGAAACAAGAAACACAGAAAGGATGAAAAGACTTGTTACATGCGGCTTTACTTACGAATTTGAAAAAAAGTGTAGAACATATAAAAGAACAAATTGAATACAGAGAAACTGATTGAAGTGAAACATATTTTACTACTTTGATAGAGAAAATAAATAAAAATTTCAAAAAGCCTTGCATTTAACTTGTATATTAAAATATTTTTGTAATTTTATAAAATAATGCCTTGAGAAAATAATGCTTATGTCAGGAAACATAAATGCGAAAGCAAAACACAGTTCATGTTTCTGCGCAAGCAGAATATTCTCTTTTTGAGAGAACATCAAAGAAGTAAGTATACTTCCAGAAACTTGATTTTTTCATAGCTGGCTCCGAATACTCGCAATGTCATTCCATTTGTATTGTTTTAAAGAGACACAAGCCTGACAAAACCTTAAACTTATTCGATTAAACCTGCCTCCACATATATTCATATAAAGCTTAATGACCGTAAACGTCGGATTCAGTCGCTTTGTATCGTTCTGCCATTCACGTGAGCAAATCTCATGCGTCATGTAATAAAATAAAACACATAAAATTTCGAAAATGAAAGCAAAATTAAGTTAATGTGTAAATTTAAGACACAATAGGTTTCCTCCAAAAAGTACAAGTAAATTAATAAATAAAAAGTATATACCTACACACACACATATATCCTTGAATCTCTGTCAAGTTATAATAACTAATTGAAGATAAAACAAAACTTTGAAAACACACGTGCGATCAATTTACATTGACAATAAAAATTCTAGTTCACAAAGACTTAAAAATCACTCCTGAATTTGTCGTGTAATCTCATCTCAATTTGATGGTATTGCTTCCCCAACATATTCCTGAAGGACCTATAAGTGCGAGATCCTAAATATACACAAACAGCCAAGGGGTTAAAGCAACCGCATATTCCCTACCGTCGTCATAACCCACATAGAGGGCGTCACACCGAGAGGTAGAAAGGGGTCGGAGAGTGCCCAATGACGTCAGATTCGCACGAGCACAACCTTACACAGATGCGTCGATAACCTACCAGATGCTGCGTTCTGTTTTCTCATCGACTCTTTGGAGTTATATAATGTACATTTCTCGCAGAAAATCTATTTCCTACAGCCTATGTTCGTTCGGATCTGTTCATCTCCGCGCATAAATAAGTTCCAGAAAATCTGGCACGTATACGGTGAATAGGTGACATATGTAATTCTTTTGGTTTTCACAGTAATTTATGCGATCCATATCACAAAGTGAGGACAAGATTAAATTTCAAAATGGAGAACTGTGTGCGAAGAGAAGAGAAAATCTTACGACAGCTTTGAGATTTGAAAGATAAGGTAGACTATAAAAGAAGACATAAAGAAGCGGGAAGTTATTGTAATATTTTCCAATGAAGAACTGAGATCGATACGTATTTGCAATACAGAAAAAAGACAGAATATTAATGAAATGTCAAAAGCGCTCGAATTAAAACGCAAGCCGGGATCCTGGCGGATTTGCAGGAAAAGGTCAAAATTACACGTAATGTGCGTAAGCAACATTTATATAGGTCGGTGTTATTCTGACGTGTATAATAAATGAATTGGAGCGCATAATTCCTTTTCACATGTACCTCTGCTTGCGGGCAGAAAAGGAATATACGCATTATTATACATTAAATATAGTTATAACATAGACAATTTATGTGCAGTATACGCAGTTGAGATTAATTTCAAGCGAAATATGTCTGCACACGCGTAACGTACAAAATATTTAACATTTAAAATATATCGCGAAAGAATTTTATTTATTATTTTACTATCACACACGCTAAATTTTTAGAAATGCTTCTCTAACTCAATTATAAATTGATATTTCAAACGACAGATGCAAAAACAGTTTTTTTTTGTGTTCTTCAATTTGAACAGATTCATGTGCGATTGATCGGACATTAATGCTTTGAAAATTTTCATATAGGTATGTATACTCGGGTGAAAGTTTAGCAACGCGGAAGAAGTTTGCACACGCAGAAGAAACGAGAGAGGAATGAGTTGCTTGCTTTACGGACATTGACAAATGGATCCCCCGGTCCATCATCTCATCCCACTGCCAAATGTATCTTGCAGCATACGATCAGATGGAATGTCCGTTCATATCGAGCGCGTTCTATTTCCAAGCTTTTCCACGTTAGCTGATCCTGTTTACAAACACAGCTCAAACTTACTATCACGCATGTTATTTATTGTCGTCTCTAATACACGAAAATACTCTGAATCTTTTACATAAATACGCGTTATTATGTCTTCGCTTGTATACGCGTGACATTGAGCAATTATCCGAAAAAATAAAAGACGATGATACGCGCGCATCTCCTTCAATGATGAACGATCCCGCGACATTAACAAACGACCGAACGAATTCTCAAAAAATCCCGATTTAAACTGAAGACGTAAAACTCTTTCAAAAGACTTATTTGTGCGAAACGATTTTATAAAAACGTAAATAATATATATAAGAAATTCGAAGCAAGAGTTTGTTCGTACGTAGCATCGTTTGATAATATGATATGAATATTAGAAGTTTTCACGACTATTTGCGATTTCTTTCACTGTTCCCTGACTCTTTTTCACTATAACGGTTCGGTGCTGAAATTAGCAATTAAACCAAAAACTAATACGTAACCAACTCGTACAACCAGCCCGTTGCTGATCATACATTGCATCCGGCGATCGGTAGCGCATAAAGTCGCTTTTTCGTTTATAACTCGGCTCTCGTCCGCTTGCTTAGCATGAATAATTTATAACCGATCTTCAGACAAACGCTGGGATGTTTGGCAAAGAAAGATTAACCCTTGGATTGAGAACAATATACGAAAAAGAGAGAAAAATGCGAGAAGTCAGGACATGCGATCGATATATAGCGAGGAAAGAAAATGGGGCCGACACAACGTCTTGTAGTCAATAACTTCTTAATTGCAAGAAGAGACTCTTATAAAAGCCTCGAGACTTCTGTCTCTCAAAGACATCAGCAGCCACTCAATGTAGTCGGCGATGTCTCTCAGCGAAAATGCCCGCCAGTTATTTGACATTAGCTTGAAAATAAATTGCACAGAATTGTTGCTAATGTAAATGCCGATAAACGAGGTCGAAACAAAAGTCAGTGTTTGAAAATTGTTTATTTCTTGAAATTATCTGGGAAAATTAAAAGCGCACTTCTTATGCACACTTATTAGTATATATGAAATACGTAAATATCGACTTAAATAAGTTATTATAAAATAAAATGCAAGAGTTTTTAGAAAAAATTAGCAAGATAATTTTTTGTCATGTCTTAATGGCAGGAAAATTGCGATAAGCAAAAGCTAAAAAGTACATAGCAAGAAAAAAAGCAAAAATAGAGCGAAGGAAGTGGATAAGAGAACGTAAATGAGTAAGAAGATACGTCGGCCGAGTTCAGAAGTAACGTTGAAATCGCGGGTCAAGGGAGCTCTCTTAGAAACTCACGAGATTGAAATTCGTTTTCGTACGCTCGGGGGCAATCCTCCTTATTTACGAGACTTTCAATTACACCGACTTCGCTCTCGAGCACATTCGTTTAATTGAAATTCTCGAGTAAACAGAATGTAATAGCGTCAATATCGATATATTTTCGGTTAAATATATTTTTATGTACATAATGCAAGCATTTCGGAGCGTTATATTACTTTACTTAAAAGTGATGAAATCGATACGTAGACTCTTGAGTTCGAGATAGCGTTCGAGAGTAATAGCAAGAAAAATAGATTTCTACGAGGCACAAGAGAGAACTTCTCCGCACGATATAAAAAACGTGCTTCTGAAAACATTGTCTGGAGAGAGAGAGAGAGAAAGAGATAGAAAAAAAGAGAGAGAGCAACGTTTTTGGAACAATGAAACGCGTAACTATGGCGGTGACAATTTTTTGACGGTCTTCTCAAACAGATCCGTAAAAGAAGGAACACAAACTCTTATCCCTTTCTTATCGTCGCCAAGATCAAGTCTTTTGAAGGACGTTTCACAAATATTTTAGGCGATCAAAAATGTCATCCAAAGGATACTTATCTTTTTTCTATCATAAATGACGAGAAGAAAATTACGATTGCGCAATTCAAAGTTAATTAAAGAAACAGCGGCATTGTCTTTCTTTATCTAATACAGTTTGATTTTTCAAAAAATTACATATATATATATATATATATATATAATAAGGAGAGAGAGAAAGCAGACAATATTTTAAACAATAATTGTGCGGAAATGAGAAGTTTGATGATGCGCTAATAAAAAACAGTTTATCTATATTTTCGCGCGTGTATCTACACAATATCATCTACAGCGTATTATTCGCATTCTTGTTCCCAGGGTAGATATCTGTGTCTTCAATCGATATGCTTAACCTCTGACCTATTATCACAGTTCAGTAGAAGTTCTTCGTGAGATATTGCAAGACTTCAGACTGCGATTGCGATTGCAGAAACGAATCGTTTGATAAGACCGTTTTAGATATGCGCATATAGATATAGGCAATTATAGATGCTTCGATCATAAGTTTTTACGATTTTATCACCTTCTGTGATCTTAATTATTAATACTTATTTCTTGTATAATTATAATTTATTATACTTTAATGTAATTTGATTTATATACGATAAAATCACTAAAGCAAAAATACTTAGTGCAATCTACTAAACGTGTGTAACAACAAGAAGATTTATATCGAGTTGTTGATGTTCAATACTTATTTTACCATTATTTTATTAGTCGGAAACGGCATGCTCTTTTGTATAAACGAGCGAATCGCTCGTTTTTGTATAATCTCGAAATGTGGCAATTGCGGCTTTTATGACTGAATAGCACTTGTGCTTTTAATTGCAAAGTAGACTATAAACTAGACTACGTTTATTTCTTTGATTTATAATTGATTATAAAATTCCGTGAATCTAATCGCAGGGACACACTGTAGATCGTATAGATTCCTTACACTCGGAATCTTGGTCAGTGGAATAGAACGCAACGAGCGCATGCACAATAGTGATTAGTTTAATTTGTGCAACATTTTACAAGCTCGCAACACTCGCTTTTTTTGTAGAACTATGCGCGATACTAATGCACGATAAAATGGATCGTGTCTCGAACATTTCTCTACTTTTCTCACGTGTATACCGATTATAGTAAGTAGGATCAAAGTTTGTTTTATTTCTGTTTTGTTCATTAATATATAGTTGTATATATATAATATATATAATATTATATATGCGTCTATATTGTCACTAAAAATTAAGAAGAAAAACTTATTTTGTATTACGATCCAAATAAATAAAGATTGCATGCAAGCGCGCTTTTATCTCTTTCTCTCTCTCTACGATTGAAACGACGCTCGTCGATTTAAACGACTTGATCTGCGAATATCGCAAAGATATTGCGTGATTTTCAGTCAAAATTGTACGTAACTTTGCGTGATTCAAAAATCACCATCGCGAGTGCTTATGTGTGATTTTACTGAGCCAAGCAGAAATCGTTTCCCATATCCGGAGTTCCTCCACTTAACTGAATCAGAATTGGCTGTTACCTCATTGCGCCCATTACATCCGGCTCTTGTAGGCGGATAATACAGAACCGTATTAGAGCTCCGCGCGGCAGACTCAAGAGCCGTTTGTTTGGCTGACCAAGACCATCCGTACTCACTGACCCGTTAAGTCAAGAACAGAAACCCACTGCATTTTATGCTCCCGGACACTTAGCCGTATCTATCTCTTGTGTGTCATACAGATTATTACAGTATCTTTTTCTGATCTTGTCTTTGAAACGATGCGATAAAGTATCGCAAAGTTTAGAAGCTTGCGACAACGTATCAAAACTATACTTGTCTCTTTTCCGTCTTTTCTTTTCCTCTCTTAAGTTCGTAAAATATAGAAAATTGAAATCTTTTTTTGCAGGCAAACTGTCCCAGGTGGTCCTATGTTGGGAGGAGACGTGAACATCTCCGCAATATTAGATTCCTTTTCCGTTAGTTACGATAAAAGAGTAAGGCCGAACTATGGAGGTGAGTAGAAATTTGCTTTTTCTCATCTTTCGATAATCGAAATCATTCAACCACCTTAACATGGATTTTATATCGTACGCAAAACTTGCGTCTTTTTATATATGTTTATTTTGAATTGTTCAACTAAACATGTCGATAAACTTCGCGATGTTGCTAACTATGTAGCGAGTTTTGAGTACGACAGCTTAACTCATTTTATTGTTTGTAATCGTTGCATTATTGAATCTAAAATAAACGTTACCTTGCAGCCAACGAAAACGAAGGAAATAATATGAATATTTGCACATCATCTTCGACAATTGAGTTTTTATGTAACCGTGATTCTAATATTTCAAAGTATAAGAGAGGTGAGAATAAACAAAAGAAAACTGACCGAAATACTAACACATTGGCACGATCTACTGAATTGGCAAGCGAACAGAGAATCAACATGAACGGCTTTGTTAATTCCACTTCGTTCGCTGCAAACGCGGAGTAAACTTTTACGTGTGCTCGGATAAAAAACAAAAAAAGGTAACCATCGCATTCCATTTTAATCAAAAGTTGAGATATAACAAAGTAAAAAAACACTATTAGAGTGAATAAAGGTCAGAATAAAAAAAAAAAAAAAAGAATTATGACATTGATAAGTATTGACACATAAAGTACAAGTATTCGAATTGATGTAACAATAACGCGACTGCAATAAAACACTGCGAAACGTGCTGCAGGAAATATTTTTGACGCAGTTCGCCATCACTCACATTTTAGCGTTTACAAAACTGACTGACTCTCGAGCATACTATCGTTTCCATAAAACAACTCTGACAAGAACAGCACGCAGTAGCATGTGTACGCGAATTGCATCCTGTTTCCTTGATAAAAATGTGTATAAGTTGCCGTTTATCGCGTGACTGCCAAAAAAAATATGTATCAATAAGAAATATCACAAATTCTTGCGAAGACGTTTCATTTACAAAAACGGCGTAAATGCGCCATACACGTACATATAAGTTTAAACACACAACGTGTTTTTTTTTTAACTGTAATTTATGAAAACGCAATTACGGAGCGACTTTTATGCGGAATGATTGCTTTAAATAAATATCAAGCGGTTTTATCGATTGGGAAGCTATACGATTTTACGCTTGAATAAATTGGATGCTTAAAAAACACAAAGATATTATAGCGCAATTAAGCTAGTTTTAAATGAGCACATCAGTCGAGAATTGATTAGAAGCAATTAATGCCTTTGGCTAGACAATTCGTTTCACTTTTTGAATGTCTGGATCAAACAAGCTCGAACCAAAAAGTTACTCGGTTTGCAATGTAGTTTAGGTTGGCTTAGCTAGACTCGGCCACCGGATGACGATTATCGGTGCAATGCAGCAGCGGTGCCATTATGATTTATGTGTCCGCGATTTCGCTACGACAAAGTCGCATTTTCGGCGGATGGCCTCGTGAAGCCAGGGCGGGGCTGTAGCGCTTCGATAAAACTCGGATCGATGCTGGGACGTCCTACGGGTTGCCACGGGTTACCGTTAACGGCATCTCCGTTCCCGAGTCTGCACCGAGACGTTCCGCGTCGTATCTTTGTCTTGAATTACGATTTTGACTTTGATTTTGCCGTCGCATTATCATGTTTTTCCCTTTCCTCTTTCCGTTATTTGTTCCAGATTCTATTTTCGGACGACATACTTTTTCGTCACCGCGACGTGATCGCTAACAAAATTGCGCCAATTTCATATCTGCCGTGTTCTATTTTCTCTATTAAGAAAGAGATTTGAGATTGCGATCGAGACTCGTCAAGAAAAATCATTTTCGTTTCTTGCATTTTTGAGAAGCTAAATACATCGATATTTCACGATTCATTGATTATAACGAGATTTTTGGTCTTTTATGGTTATAATTGATAGTATACTGGAGAAGAGATTAAATATAAAAACTGAAAAAACAGGTAACTGAATAATTTAAAATTCTAATGCACGAATACTCTGTCTCTCTTTCTCTCTTTCTCTTGAAATGATTGAACGTACACGAATTATAATTAAACAAAGTCCCTCTAGCCATGACTGTTGTTACACTTGCAAATTGCTCATGTTAAATAAATATTTTTAAATATGCGTTAATATGCATCAAAAAGTGGGACACATAAAAAGATTGCTAATGAATTACGACAAAAAATTGAAGAAAAGAACATAAAAAAATAATGTGCTCTATGCACATCGAATTTCAACGCACGCATGATTGAGATCTGTCGATCTCGTACACTACATGTCTTACATTTTTTATTTTTTTCAGAATATACGTTCTCTCTATACAGGCGATCGGTTCGCACAAACGAAGCATACCAGCGTGTTTCAATTAACTTGATACCTTTCCCTTTCCTCTCTTCTTCACGTCGCGTTTTTCAGCGTATACGCGAGAACGTCATTGTAAAATATGTGTCCCATATGGGATGTTCCTCGACTACAGGAGCTTTAAAAACATCCTAGAAATGGAAATGAAGATATATCGGTCGAGTGGCGTGCGATGGCGTTGGCAGAGTCGTTGTTTACGAGTCAACTTTATCGCAAAAACGCGCGCCAATATGAACACATATATGCGTCTGCATTCGCCACCCTCTCTAACCTCTGTCCGTTCTCCCCGCTGACTACCGGTTTTTTCTAACTGTACCTGGCCACTCACCCTCTTTTACTCAAAGACACACACACACATACTCTCTCTCTCTCTCTCTCTCTTGCTTGCTCTCTTTTTCTTTCTGTGTCCAAAATTGTGTTCATAAACTTT
Source organism: Pseudomyrmex flavicornis (assembly GCA_014825475.1). Taxonomy (NCBI): domain Eukaryota; kingdom Metazoa; phylum Arthropoda; class Insecta; order Hymenoptera; family Formicidae; genus Pseudomyrmex; species Pseudomyrmex flavicornis. Next base: position 23,682 of record QVNW01000208.1, read on the forward strand.
TTTATAGTGAGATACCGCTCAAGTGAGCGTATTTTTTCACTTCGTCTTTGCGGTCGATCAATTCGGTTGACAGCCTCAATTTTGTACAGCTTCATATCTGGCACAGATCGCTAATAGTTACAAATCTACGTCAGGCTTTTAAATTTAGATTTCTCAAGGATTACAAGAGAGTAAGAGAAAGAGAGAAAAATAGCGCTCGCGTTTCACCTTAATATTAATTTAAAAGTTTGATTAAAACTTTGATTCGATTAAATTAATGTTCGACACATACAAAAACCGTATGTAATACTAAAATACACCACGATATTATAGTTCGCGCGTTTTTCAAACGTTAGATTCAATAAATTAATATTCATAACACAATAAACTAAATGTGTAACATAAAAAACAAACTCCACGTGTTTGGCCTACACAAAATACTTTTGTACAAAACTCGACTATCGTCGATTAATAATTATACAACGACAGAAACCGAGCACACGTAAACAAACGGGAGATACGATTAGTATCGGAATAATATGGTCTAATCAAGGAGCGGTTACCACTTTCAGCGATCCATCCAACGTAGCAACATCAGCAACATTTTGTATTCATAATATATAAAAAAAATCACAGAACGTTACCAAAAGAAGAAAATGAAAACCAAATATTATATTTGCGTGCAATTATGATTACTAAGCGACTTACTGATTACTATGCCACATACAGTTCATTCTTTTCACCGTGTAGCTTCGGCCGCAGCCGAAAAAACCGGCGACACTCAGTCTTACTAACCTTCGATTTCAGGTCCTCCCGTCGAGGTGGGCGTCACCATGTACGTCTTGAGTATCAGCTCGCTATCCGAAGTGAAAATGGTACTACCTCTAGGTCTTACTCAAATAATTCCACTGAAAGTTACTAGTTATTTATATACATATATATATATATATACATATACATACATACATATATATATATGTATATATCGTTTTTCGGTTATAAACACAATTAGCTGCCCTTTCTTCAACCATTCTCTCCTTCCACTTTCCTTTCAAGCAATCACATTTGTTTAATGCCCGTGCATTTTTTCAAGTTAAAGATTGCTAACAATCATATTATTGAATCGCAAATCAGCATTTTCTTATCCGCTGACATATACAAACATGTGCACAAACACACATCTTGGGAAACTTACACGAGTACGAATGCGGATGCATATCCGGTCTTACACTTGTTGTACATACACGCGCACACGAGTGTGTATTGTTCCTATTGTTCTTTTTTTTATTTCTTTCACCTTCACATTACAAATGTACTTGTGAGAAAAATGACTGATCGTTTTGCGATTTTTCAGTTAATATATTGTACAGATTCAAAACAGATTACACTAGAACATGCAATTATAATTCTCACTCTGTTTGTATGTTATGTGTGCTCTTTAGTGATAGTAAAACACGTTCTGTTTGTCATCACGTTAGAAAATGAAATATATTTAAATATATATCGTGGATAGAACGATTTGTGTTACGAAAAAATTGATAAAGACGATTTGTATAAATGTACATTTGTGAAGTACAATTTTTGCAATGCTGATTGCGTATTGACACAATCGACATTTGCATTTATACGTGAGTCATTTCTAATGCCATTCGTGTCTCCCGCTCGACAAATAGTTCGTTTATGCCGTTAATCACGCACTAATTGGGGCCGATACTTCCAGCGCAGTTGAGTTGGCCCTCCAATAAACGACTCGTTTAATACATTCGTCAAAGCGTAAATTATCTTCATTGCCTAATGACATCACGATTATCTTGCTCTTCGAATATTTTGCGTTTTGTACATAACAATCGATTAATTGCGGCTTGTAGCTTTAATCTCGCCTTGTTTCTGGCGCAATGAAGAAATCTCGATTTCTCGAAAAGCTGTTCGAAACGAAAGTTCGATTTCCGTTGGTAATTCATTTTCGTTCATCGATATCCGTTGCCATAAGTACATCACTTGATTGTCGTGCTTACACACATAGAACCATATCGTGTTCTCTTTGACACGCGTTCGTTTAGAGACGACATTTATGAAACTACAGCAGTCGCATAACGCGATTACCGCGGAACGATTTGGTTCTCGCTTCGAGAAATTCTGGTCCGTTACCATCGACACGAAGCGACGTCCATTTTCTTGGTGGATCTCGGAACCGATTGAATGTAACAACATGAAAAGGAGAACCAATCCGGCGCTATATCAACATTTATCAACATGACACATTTTACGCGCTAACATCTGACAGATTAACTAGCTATTCTTCGTCACAGTAGCAAGAGTATAATAACATGTGTAATTTGTATACATTTACTATGTATTCTGAGATGTAAATATATCATTTTATTATTTACAAGTGCAAAAAAAATCAATTTAATATTTTACGAATAAATTATATTTAACTTTGCATACACGCACGCAGTATAAAGATTATGACAGAAGCGCGACGAGTGGTTTACTGCTCGCCTTTCGAAACTGTCAAAATGAAGCCAACACAGAACTGAATCTGCTCGCTTGATATATCGCGGCGCCTCGTAACATAAACCAGCTTATCGCTCCGGTTTAACAACGAATGCAGAAATGAGTGTGCGCGTGTATGATCCCACGTATTCCTTTCACAACACACAAATACACACATACACACATACACATATACATGATAGCGAGCAACCAAAAAAAACATTAAAAATGGACAAACTACTATTTTATATTTCAGATAATAAATATATACTAGCTGTCCTCGTTCTACGCTCGGGAAACAGTTCTGTAGTTCTAGCAACTGAAAGCGCGCGGTGAGATTGCACAGTTGGAAATCCGGGCAAAAAACCTCGACATAAAGTATTATCATTGTAAATTATTGCGGAGTTAGTTTCGAAATGCACAAACCGGATTTACGTTGACAAAAAATAATTTGTTTCTACAAAGTAATATTGACTCTTTCTTTCTTTTCCCTTTGCGAACAAACTGCATTCACGCAAAACGTCATTAAAAGTTTTGACATCGATGGAAAAAATTATGCAGAATTATGATCCAAGGTCGAGAGAACGAATTTCAGTTGCTTTAGCTACTTTATTTCCTATGAGCGTGAAAATCTTCTGTCTGTTTAAGCCTTAAGGCTGTCTCGAATGTCACGTAGTGTTTAGAGAGAACGTGAATGAAAGAAGCGTCTCTTTTTTCGCTTTCTGCTCTCAGAAACAATAGTATTTTGTTCAATATATATATATATATACATATATATCTATTAAAAAAAAAAAAAAAAAAAAAAAAAATCGTCCCGTTAGACCGTTTTCTTAGACGCTCTAGCTGCTATGCCGCGGTTGCTAAAATGGGGCTGCCCGCCTGCCACCACTTATACGATTATTATTATATATATTCTATGCCCCGCAGCTCGACAGAAATCCCAACCCTTTGTCCAACACCTTCGCAAATTTTTTCGTCTCAATAACCGCACGTAACACACGTTCGTGCACGAACGCGCGAGAGAAAAAACCTAACCCGATCGAACTGTCTGATCGAGAACTGTCCAAGTTCGTATAATATCATACTATCGGCTTTCTTTCAATAATTCAAAGCAGTCTTCTCGGATCCACGGAATGCTAAAAGCCAAAAAACAAAACTAATAAATTAATTTCGCCCGGAATCGACGATCGCAGTGACAATGACAGCAATTCAGTCTAAAGCAATATTGTTGGACGAACGTATGAGAAGATATTGCCGCTCTTGACAACATTGAGAAGCGAATAATATATAAACCAACTGAACAAGTTTAAATGGAATACGACATATTAAGTAATCGGCAAAATAACGTGTGAAAGTACACAGAGAGAAAAAGAGCGAGAGTGAGAGAGAGAGAGAGAGAGAGAGAGAATGTAAAAAAGAAAGAAATCAAAACAAAATGCAATAAAAAGCGACATGATAACAAAAAACAGTAGTCGTAAGATAATATCATAAGCGTGGTTGTGATGTGTAAACAGTATTACATAAAATTATAATGTCTATATAATCGAGACTGGTATAAATAATTTTTCTAGCTTGGAAGGCAACGTGTGGTCGACGAGGAGTCCTGTTGATTTGGTTCCGTGCAGGGTGCAAGCTCTCCTCGACTTGTCCATTTGTGCTTTGCCTCTGGTTTACACAAATAGACGTGCATATAACATATATTTCTTGATTTACGTAAACTCTCTCAAAGAAAAATTCGAAATAGATTAATACATAGACTCTCACAAACGATTGCAGTATAAAAATGAGTTTAGATTCGTTTCGACATGTGAAACGTGACGTCACATCGATTAAGATGTTTGAACGTTTCATATACTTTATTATGTTGTTCAAGTTACAACGCGCGCGTAAGTCAGAGGTAAAGAGGAATTTGTCATTACTATTGTTACTGTGTTTAATCTTAATTAACCCACTTGTCGTACACAATAGATATTACACACGGTTGTGATTAGAAAGTGACAGGTAATCCAAAGCGACCAAGGCCGGATGGTTTTGTTGATTGCAGGTCCGCCCGTGGAAGTCGGTGTCACCATGTATGTCCTCAGCATCAGCTCCGTATCCGAGGTGTTGATGGTACAGTTTGCATTTACACTCGTACAGAACTCTCTTGACATCGATATATACATACGTTCATTTCTTTCGTCCGCGTGACCTCCGCAAAAGAAAACGTCGCCTTCTTTCCCTATTTCTTTCCTCTCGTTACATTCCTCATACATCAAAAAAAGCGACAACGAGAAAAATTCGTCTCTTGCGCGAAACACTCATTTCCACATGTTTTACGATGGCACGTTCGACTGAAAAATGCAAAAATTGTGTCAATATGTACCGCGTTTTTTAGGTGAAAATGTCGACTTCACGTTTAATTGGACTTATCGTCGAGCGTGCCTATCGTGGAACCGACGCTACATCATTAATCGAATTAGCTTATCGGTCGTGCCACTTGCTTCCGATTGCATCTGCAGGTATCATTTAGTTTCCAATTTGTTTGTGTTTTTCTTGAGTATGCGACAGGACGTATATATGTTTTTATGTAAAAATATTTTTTGTCAGTCAAAACAAAGACTATTGACTTTGATTGTTGGATTTTATCATACAAATGACAACTCAGTAGCAGTAAAATCCGCTCGTTGCAAATCATATGTTGATCGAGAAATCGTTAAAAATCGGTAGTGATTGAAGAGAAAATGATAACTTTATACGTTTTGGTTTACACGTGCACTTAATATTTTTCTTGATACATCGGTAGCAAGGGGTGTCGATACGTAACCGCAGCGTAAGCTACACGTACATATACATACGTACACACATGTTCATATGTGTACACATCAAGGCATATACAGAGACATACACGACGATAACGATGACGACAATAACAACAGTGCACACACGGATGGCCTACTAACCAACGTTTTTATAGCTCGTCACAGCTGTTTGGTTGGCTGAACTGTTACAAGGGAACCTTGCTACGTTCCACAGTCTTCGCAAGATATATTCTTGTCTACTTAATTTATGGTTTATGGTTGAGTCATTTGATTCGATTTGCGATGTTCTTGTTGCATGGCCCAACCTGCGGTGCTCGAGCCAGCGTGAAAATTTTACTCGAAACACTTTTGCTTCACGCACAACATTAAATCTTATCGCGTCGCGAAACATTTTTCTGTGTTCAAAATGATTGTAAATGAATTAAAAAACCGATAAAGAATCCGAGGTCCTTTTCCGTCCGATTTTTATCGTCTTTCCAGAAAACTCATGATATAGATAAATATCATGATATCAAATAGAAATTGCGTCGAGCTTCTCTAAAATATAAAATAATATGCGCGTATAAAAAATCGAGTTTACGAAAGATGTAATAGTTAAAAAAATTGGAAAATAGAAATGCCGTCATATTCAATTTAAATAACGTGTAATTACACGTATAATTGTTATGCTACGGATCGAGCACCGCAGGCTGCACATATGTTCAGATACGTTCGTAATCGCACTCTCCCACCCAAACACACACAAACACACACGCGTGTATATATACGTGTATATATGTGTACGTGTATATATATATATATATATATATATATATATGTATGCGTGCGTGCGTATGTGTGTGTGTGTGTGTGTGTGTGTATAAACACATGCGTAATTATCGTATACACCTATATATACACTACAATAGTCTATCTATGCACCGACGAAAGCTGGACCTGCGTCGTGTAAGACCAGTTTCCACGCGATTCCAACTTTCGACGGCTAAAACGGGAACTAACCACAGAAGGGGAAGCATTTCCTCTCATGCAATTCGTTTCCCATTAGTGTACAAGTACAATACGCGTGTGTAAAAATCTTTTACATATGCAAATCCTACATTAAGTGTGATGTGCGCGTGTACAATAACACATACACACAAACTACATTTACACATTTGTATTTCTTTCTTAATACTTTTAAGGTATATACAGCGGCACTGCGTATATAATGTATTGTGTATTTACGCATAATCCTGTAGTAATATCAAAGGTATTTGTTCCGGTATCGACAATCAGTTTCAAATTGACACAAAACTGGATCTACTATCAATCGCGTTCCGAAGTATGCACTCCGGAGATTATATTATTTTTAATAATAATACTAGAAATTATACGTCGATAGAAATCTCTCGTATATTCTGACATAACAATGGCGTCGGTTAATCGTAAGAAAACGTATGTCTTTTTTTCTACAGTTTCTATAGAAAAAAGAAAAAAAACAAAAGTCTTTACACGCAATTCAAGCGCGCAATGATCGATTTTTTGAGTCTCGTAGTATGATAAAAAACTTGGTTCGCGCGAGAAAATCGGCGTTAACCACCGCACACAACTCAAGCAAATTCCGATCGCAACCTTTGATCTTATGGTCGTATCTTTCTTGCATATTTGACGTGTAGTATAAGTCGCTTGTGAAAGGGAAACGACACGTTGATTTTCCGTTTCATTCTTCTTACGAGATCCAGAATACGAGTTTGGAACTGAATGTACGAGGCTGGACCCCAGGTGTTGAGCCCTGTGCGGAAACCAAATCAAGTCGACACTGTCACCTGGGACGTGACGCGCGAATTTTTACACTTGCTGGCAAATGTCCTTGTTTCCCATACCTTTTTCTCATTGCTCTCTTGCATCCTTTGTATCCATAGTCATGTATAAAAGCGGTCGTTCGATGTCTACTCTCTCGAAGAACAACCTCTTTGGGCTGCGTTCGGTCAGCGTATATCCGCGAACAGCGAGACGATTTTCTCAACAATTTGTCTTTCTTTTCATTGCTTCCGTCTTTGGGAAAATCGACAGAATGAGAAAGAAAGAGAGAGAAAGAGAGAGAGAGAGAGAGAGAGAGAGAGAGAGAGAAATAAAGCAACTTTATGTATGCTTGGTGAAGATATAGACCTCGCGGTCGAACGAGTTCGAGAGAAAGAAGGATAAAGCATAAGTAAAAAAAAAAAGAACAAAAACTGCAAAAGAGAGAGCAAAAACTATATCGACAGAAGATATACGCAGCTCTTCGAAGAAGAACGAACTGCTTTTCTTCTCAGCCCGTTTTCCTTTCCTCTCCCTTTTATCTATGGCCAGCCGACAATACATACCGAACGAAGAATATAGCGACGTTGCGATTACGTCGAACTATACGTCGACTTATATTATATACATATATATATGTGTGTGTGTATATAAAAAAAATATATATATGTATATATATATATATATGTGTGTGTATTATATATTTGCATATATATCTCGTATATATCTCTATGCTACATACATCGTAAATATATTATGACACCTATATGAGCTGTGTCATTGTCAGTGTGTGCAGTGCGCTTCTGGTTGCTATAAATCACGTCATGCTATATACTATATATATATTAATACAAATATTCCTCGAGTGCGCGCGAGCGCGTGTATTACGTGCATGCGCACGCGTGTCCGCAATATGTGTGTGCATATATACATATATATATATATATGTGCACGCGTAAGTTTGTGCGTGCATATAAGCTTTATTGTATTGTGTGTATGTATGTATGTATACATATAAATTTATGTATATGTATATATATATATATATATATTACATATATTACATATATATTACATATATTCTTAATGTATATAGCGTGTGCGTATGTAATACATAACATAATTTCTATGTGCTTGCGCGTCAATTGCCTTTCGTCGAGGCGCGATAAACTCCAAAAAAAAACGTAATGGAGTACAGTCCTTCTCGTATGAATTCCTCTCGCTTCCATCACTTTTATCGCTCTAACGCCTTTTTATATTTTTGTTTCTCTTTTTTCTTTTTTTTCCTCATATTTTGAATCAATTGGTCTGCGAGTGTTTGTTTAGAAACGCTTCTACAACGCTTCTTATTCTATTTTTTGTTTGTTTGTTTGTTTTATTACCTATTATTAAAAACATCACTTTGATTGCGTATAATAAAGATGGATGTTTACTAGCATTTATTCCGGAATTGTTTTATGAACAACGAGATGTGTGTATTTGTTTCAACTCTTCGATATACACCGGAATATGCACCATGCAAAGATTCGTACAATAAAATTAAACTAGTAACTCAATAACTTATTATAATAACTCAGAATACATAATTGTGCAACGGGAATTCTCAGCGATACTTTTTTGCGTAGGAGTTGACAGTGATCAGTTAATCTTACTCAAGCATTTGTTAGTGCAGCAATTACACGTCATGACTTAACCGCAGTGCGCCTGGAGGATCGCCAGGAACGTGACAACTTTCGATCCATACGGCAATGCCAAGAGATATTTCAAAATCTTTCATATCTGTCTTTCATATCTGTTTGCGCGTTTAATTCTCGACAGATTAATTACTTATATCATAAGCACATCTATATAATATTTCATATTAAATGTTAATATTTTAAATTTGCAGTTATTATTGCAGTTACTATTGCTTTTTCATATCACAATTAAATAAATACATAAATTACCCGTCTCACACTCATTTATTGCTATTATGTATAGAATAATAAAATCCTAATAAAGATCTTCACATTTTTTCACGTACGACTTTAATTAATTAGTGAATTAAATCGAATTTCAAAAAATAAGTCAAAAAATACGAAATGAACTGTGGACGCTTTGCGCATTAAATTCTTCATAGCAATGCGACGTAAATAGTAGGAAAAATTCTTACATATGTGCACACACGTCGTAAAGTGTATCGCTTTGAGTTAAACTCTCTTCTGTCGTTTCTATGCATGACGTGCTCTTGAAATTGCAAACTTCCAAACTTTATTTTCAAAAGTCTCTTTTTACAGAATTTTTGCGCGTTATAAAATGTTGAGAAAAACTATTGTCGATATATAGTCGCTGAGAAATATGTAATTAAATAATTAATTTCAAAGTAATCATAGATATAAGTAAAATTAATGTAAAAACCTAACAATTATTGATGATAATTTTTTCATAAAACTAATCACATCAAAATAATTGTCAAAAATTCTTTCAGGATTTTATTTGCTTATCTATATTATTTATATACATGTCATTACCATGCATGGAGTTTTGTAACAGCTTCAAAGCATGCTTGTGTACGTAGTCTTTTTAATATCTATTATCATTATTGATACCTGTCTTAGATGTACGTACATGTCGTTACTATACATACACGATCCTTACACCTTATCTTGTTCGCGTGTACACACGAATTATGCTCGCGTCGCAAAACCTTTGTCCTGTGATTGATCCTAATGTCGACAGGAATTTCAATGCTCACGAGGTGTACAGAAATTATGCGCAAAAGATATTAAACTCATAATCTTGCTCTTCGTAATTATAAATTATTAATTCGCCAACTATAAACTATTCTACTATAAACTATTTCTATTTGCATCTAGATCTTTAAGTATATTTGCAATGTAAGATCAGAAAAATTCCGATAATCGAATAAAAACACGATATTACTACATTTTTTAACAAGTTAACATATATATAATCTTAATGAAAATCTTAATAATTCTTTTTATTGTCTGCACAAAAAAAGAAAAATTTCTTTAGTTAATTACATATTATAGTTCTCGCTTTGACTCAGCGTAACGCAACAGTAAGACAACAAAAAATCTTGTAAACATCAAACAAATTTTAGTCATATTCAAAATTACTTGCTGTAATAACAGAATAATTAGGAATTTCCAGACAATAAATCTGCCCATCTATTCCAAAACGTACTTAATTTTCTCGACTTAATGTTAATGCTCTAACTTCTTTTAGCCAAAACATACAAATAGATCTTTTAATAAAAATCGGCAATAAAGTAATTTAGAAAATTTGTGATATAAACAATCTTCACAGTTCGTATTAGCGACAAAATACAGTACATATTCTAGTAGTTATTGATCAATTCTTTTATAAATATATATGTATATATACATACATATGTACCGCATAAATCATCAATAAAAGTGAACTTAGTATGAGATACTCTCTCCTGTAGGACTTCTCTGTTTCATTTAATATCGTGTTGCGAGGATGATAATAACGGAATCACACTCATGGTCGTCAATCACGTTCAATCAAAAGTTTGTCTCGCTCAAACTGCTCTATACCTTATTTCTTGCTCTATTATACCGCGAGAAGTAAACGCCTTCTTGTAAGTGCGAGATTCAAAAACGGAACGCGCTTTATAGAAGCTCTCAAAGTTGATGTCGCAACTTCGAACTTTGCAGTCGCGCCGCATGGAATTAGCTCCGCTTCGTTTCATAACGTGAGGTTAAGTAGAACACCAGAGGAGATCTAGATAGAAGAGTCAAAATGTTAACACGTAGCCGATTTTTACGTTAACTGTGTTACGATAACTGCGACGAGCCACCTCGATAAGCCATCCGAAGATGCCTGTCGACATATTCACAATATTCTCTCGGAGAACAAATTTCCTTTTCCGTACAAATCATTCGCACGCGTATTCTTTCCGATTGACACGTTATTAACGTAACAAACGGTTATGCCATAAAAAAAAAAAAAAAAAAATTGTAACACAATCTTTCACAATTCTGTGCGATCGTAGATCTTTGCGTTCTATCTCGCAGGAACGCGAATGCTTTTCCTACTTACTTGAAATATTTTATCTTTTTGTGTTTTTGCTTAGACACGAGGAAAGACGAGGACTAACGTAGCACTTCGAAACTCGAGCTTTTAAAGCTCTGTATACAAAACAATCCGCAAATCTTACATTTTAATCATTTCTAGTGCAAATAATTGATAATACTTTTCGTTGAAATCAAGTGATAAGTCAACTGACAAAAAACAATGCATACATACTTTACAAATTATCTTTGTTTTTATAGACTTTGAATAGTAATGTAATATTTCCAAAAAAAAAAAAAAAAAAAATTCAGTTATAATGTTTAAAATGTATAATGTTCCACGTATAATGTTTAAAATTACACAAAATAAAGGAAGGTTTACGTAAATCCTCGTGTTTTTGCTAATACATCTGTGAACACAAACGACTTCCGGTCTAATAAGTTACCTGTGTCGTACCAGGACTTCACGTTGGATTTTTACTTCCGACAATTCTGGACGGACCCACGACTCGGGTTCAAGCAACGACCGGGCGTCGAGACGCTCAGCGTTGGTTCGGAGTTCATCAAGAACATATGGGTACCTGACACTTTCTTCGTCAACGAAAAACAATCTTACTTTCATATTGCTACCACCAGCAACGAGTTCATTCGTATTCATCACTCAGGCAGCATCACGCGTAGCATACGGTGAGTAAAGAAAATCTTTATATTATACAGTTAATGAACATTATATATATAGATAAATTAAATATCTCTTTCTATAATTTCTCTTTCTAAGCCAGTTAAGTAGGTTTCTAAATCTCGAATTATTATTGTCGTCTATATAATACCAGATATAGTACTTTCCATCGTGACTTAAATTGAGCCCATTGTTCCTTCATCAGTACACAACATTTACGGCACTTTTGGGACCAATTGTGCTCGCTGCGACAAATTCACTCCCTGTAGCCTCATATTTCCCTACCTTCTCTTTCTTGTCTAACACACTAGCGCGCCCGTATCGCGCGCGCGCGTTCCTCGTATCTATCTTTCCCCTTCATGCGCACCCGAGAGCGTTCCCACATTAACCTACCGGCTATATTCAGACGATCTATGCATATCTAATTCTTGCGCTTCCTCGCAATATCGTTCCATTACATCTTCGACTTCCGTATCGGAATTGTCGAATCTAGTTTGGAAACACAGGGAGAGAATATCGATGAAGCTCTGCACATTCTTGCGTGAATAAATTCTTCTTCACTAAGAATTATTGCTAAGAATTATTGATCGCCGTTTAAGTTTGTACACATACAAATTGCGCAAATATCGTTTTGCTTCGTGCGCTATAAACAACATTAAAACATTTCATTGAGAAACGATCGTTAAACAGACTCTGCTTGAATGTGTTTCAGTCTAACAATTACAGCATCGTGTCCCATGAACTTGCAGTATTTTCCGATGGACCGACAACTGTGCCATATTGAGATCGAAAGTTGTAAGTACGCAAAACATGCGTGTACATTCTATACTTAAATATGTGTGTGTATATATATGCATAAATATATATATATGCATTATATATATATATACACACACACACATATTATATACAATAAAAAATAATCTCCTATAACGCAAAATTAAAGCGTAGATCCTTCTAATAGAAAAAAAATTGCCTCGTATAATCACGTATTTTTTATACTCTAACTCATCCAAGTTTTGTACTACGCGAAATACCTCCTGCGTCATACAAGTGTGCCTACTGTATGTATGTGTATATATGTAATATATACACATATAAAGAAACGAAGTATGATTTCATAGAGTTTGACATTCTCGTCTATGTATTTTACTCGCCGTACTAATATGTGTGTGTGTATGTATATATATATGTATTAGTTGCGTATATTATAATGAAAGTCAAAAAGACTTCCATGCATTTTGATAATTTTACTTCTTCCGAATGACAATCGACTCGTCGTATCTTTCCGACGTCAATCACTGACATGCACGTACTTGATGTAATTTCTTTTTTACAAGAAAAAGATTTGTTATACCAAAGATTTTTGACAATTAAGTAATCAAAATTGTAGAAAAGTGATAATTTGCGATTTATTGAATAATATAATCAATTTCGCAAAAAAAAAACAAAACCCTCGAGACGCACAAGAAATGATTCTCAATTGTGTATCTTTGAATGTATCTTTGAAAACTTTTGCTGTGTCAGTTTATTTATCTTAATATTGCGATTGTTTGATCATTAGATCGTATAACAGTTACCTCTCGCTTGTAAAAAAAAAAAAAACAAGTAAAACATGAATCAATTCCGACAACTCGTGCATGTAATTCGGAGAATAACGCCGAAATCGATACGCAGAAAATATCCTTATCGATAGTCGATTGTTGCTGATTCAATGCGATTCAACTGTCGATTGTCGCTTTGAACTCCTTGTTTTCAGAATATAGAAAACTGCTTCTATATACCGTATACATTTGTGTTGAGCAAAAAAAACCAGAACTTTGTGTCCTTTTTTATTACACGCTCACACAAAGAATACTGTCAATTTCCACAGTTTGATACTCTCCTCTAGTTTTCTTTCTTTCCTTTCTTTTACTCTCAAACGCTACTGATCTGCAATTTCTCTCCTTTCCCCTCCCCCGATATCAAATTTTACTTCCTTCTTTCTTCTCTATCTACCCTTCTCTCTATCTGTCTATCTGTCTATCTATCTATCTATCTATCTATCTATCTATTTGTCTGTCTATCTGTCCGTCACTCGCCACTTCACACGCTCACACAGTCAGTCAGTCACACAGTGAGAAAAATTCACTCTCTCATTCACTTCGTTCACTCGCTCACTCACCCACTCGCTCTCTCTCACACTAATAATTGGGTTTTCGTAATTTGTTTGTTTTTTCTTTGTATCTCATACACGATGATTGTACGTATGTAAAAATACGGAAAATTTGCAAAGTCGGGTATTTATTGTAAACCATTCTTTTGTGCTCGCGAAACGAAGAATATATGGAGAAACAGTACGTATGACATTTTGAAGTGTCAAGACATTCGCGACATTCACATCTCCAAAATACATTTTCTCTTTTCATAATATAAATCTTACAAAATACGAAAATAACGGCATCTACAAGCAATCGACATTTTAATTTTATTCAGTCGTTTATTTTTCGCGCGAGTGTGGTTTAACTGTAAAATCCCGATTTTGCGTTTGAAAGCACAGTGTGCGGTTAATAAACACATAAGAATAAGCTTCTCCATGCGCCGTAATGACGGTTTCTATCGATCGCGCACTGAATACACAAACTGAATCGTCGACAAGACACGTCGATTAATCGCTCTGTTAGACTGTTAATGTGCTGCGAGCATAGAAATCATAAGAGTTAACCAGGAACAATATATTACATATGTATCACATATTCTCGCGTGAAGACATATGTGTGTGTATGCGTATATATGTACATAAGTGAGTAGTGCGATAGTGCTAACTGTCACGAATTTGTGTTGACGGTCGTAACTGCTGCAAATTGCACGATATTATCGAAGCAAACGAGAATTTTAGACGGTTTCAGTAGAATTCTTTTGTCATTTATCCACAGCAAGATAAGATAATTGACATCATACTCTGTAATACATACTAACATGATTTATATTTGTTTTTAATGTAATATAAAAAGTTGCCGTGAATTTCTGGTGATTTATAGATAAAATACGAGCATTAGCAGTAATTCGTATATGTGCATTGCAACACATGTATGAGCTTGCGCAAATTGCCTGAATAAATTAACACAATATGATTACTCCAAGCATTATTATTAACAATAACTACATAATAAGTTATTAGAAATGCGTAAATAATTGTGCGTGGAAACAATATATCGCATTTATGGTATTTATACTCGCATAAGTGCAAATGCGAAATTTGTGAAAGCGCACGATCGACAAATCGAACGCAATTAACTGAGATAATATATGCAATAATAATAATAGCGATAACACAAAGTTTATTTATTGTTTTCGAGTGTTCTTTGAGCAGAAGTGCTCAACGTTGCCGATTTATATAGCATAATAAAAAAAATTTTAGCTTTACTTCCACACACTATTTTTTTCTTTGCTAAAAGATCCATATTAAAACTCAATAGTTGGTTGTGAATAAGGTCATCAGAAATTTGGCGTATGAGATATCGCGGAGAAACGAAGTTGGTCGATTAGTTTCGTCGAGAGAAAACTCCGGATTCTCTTTCGCGAACATTTTTTTTCGTTCTTAGTTAGTCAGACTGGTCGAACGCAAGTTATAGTTTTATGTGATAAGTTGTCACGATGCATTTCCGTCATGAATTACAGAAGAATGCTCGTCAAAGTTACGATCTCGGAAGATTAACGATCTTCCGCTAACTTTAACTCTTTTCACGCACACATGGTTTATCTTAGAATTTTTATCAGTTTTGAATATTGTGATTGAAGTTCTATATGAAATTTCATGCAAAAATAATTAACATACTTGTCTAAAGTAGAAAAATACTCGTACAATTTGCAGCAAGTTCTGTACACAAATTCAATCACGCATGATTATCTATGCTCGTCGACATGAAACGTCTGCTGTGACTTTCACAACAAGAATCAACAAGAATATGAATTGCTTTCCCTCGTAAGTCGTAGCGTCGACTGAACAAAGCGATACATATCGCTCGACTAATACGTTTACAGGACACGCTTTGCCACATATCCTACGCAAAGACCGTATGCGAACATATTTACGAGCATACTCCAAAGAGTTTCCACTCTACCGAACATATTCTGCTGACTGTGTCTCGTCATGATCTTAGTCAAATGCGATTTTTCGATGGTCATTTCAGCAGTTAACACAAATAATTAACTATGCTTATACACGAGTCGTGAAGAACCAAGCACACCTGACATATTGCTGTCTTACACATCTGTTATTGTCAATTAAAAATTTTTTCTGAACTATACTCAACAATATAATGCAATCACTTTTTTTTTTAAACCAAAAACATGACGATTAAATTGCGCCGATCAATCAATCTTTTGCAAGTCAACAATAGCGGAAAAACCTAGCGAAAAAAAGTAAAAAAAAGTCCTGCTCATTATAAATGACCCCTATGAAGAGAGTGGAATCCGTTCCGTTTGTATGACGGTGATTTCTTCTTGAAAGGAATACAATCAGGAAGATATCACATTGTAAACTGGATCTATATACCACAAAGCACACGCACTGTAAATAAATGAGAAAACAAACGAGAACTCTCTCTCTCTCGGCGCACCGTCGCCGAAAATCAGATCTGCGACGAAGTTTTGAAAAACACTTTGCTATTCTGCTCATCACTATCACTACTGACTATAAACCACTGTTTATTACCTGACTTATCAACGTCCCCATACTCCGACGTTTCCTTTTTCACTCTGAGACCGCGATAGGCCTCCGACATATAGCACTAAGCCTCGTGTCCGGGGACGTGTAAAGAGCCGACGACGGTCAGCCCCGAAGGAGGCTAAACCCAGAAACGACGTGTGTCGACAATGGTCCGACCGAATTAAAACGCATTGTGCATCTAGCCAGCGCATGTAAGAATGAAAACGACGACGAGTGCAACAACATTAACTATGGCATACTATGTCATGATCACGTTTTTATCGGTAATGCCTATTATTATGAATTTTGCGATCTAATTCTCATTTGCGACTCCTGTCGCAGTGTGTTCCTTTCTCTTTGTTCCCTCTTGCCCATTTCTTCGAACAACTTTTGTATGTATAGCCATGTAGATGTATATATATCTGACATAGTTTGGAAACAGCATGTGTCTAGGCATGGACGTTTACTTATTTACTTACATATTTCTTTTGATCTTTTATTCTAAGAAAAGATTTATCAAACTCGAGATAAGTGAACGATGCATTGGAGAGAGAAGACAATACTGACTTCAATTTTCTTTCATAACTTTAATTATATATTTTAAGTATAAACCTCAGAAACATAAATATCTTCTATTTATATATAATTTAATCTCTTTAATTTGAGAAAGCTTCTCGATAAGAAAGAGAGAAAGATACAATTAATTTAAATTTAATTATCTACTAAAGAATAATACTTGTAAATTTCACGAATATTCCAAAATGTTTGCACAAAAAATTCACATTCACGCACAGCATAAAGCATGGTGGATAGAGAATAGAGCATGGAATACACAACACAGAAGATGAAATGCGCACTATAAAGCATGTAGCATATATATATGTAGATCTATGCACTCCCTTAGCTTTTCTCTCTCTCTCTTTCTCTCTCTCTCTCTCTCTCTCTCTCTCTCTCTCTCTCTCTTTGTGCGTGCGTGTGTGTGCGTGTGCGTGCGTGCGTACGTGCGTGCGTGTGAATATTGTGTACAATACTAGCATGACAACATCTTTTCTTTTTTTTTTTTCTTCTCTTTCTCTGCTTCTTCATATTTTCTACTTATATATATATTCTCCACCATTTGTCTTAAATCTAAACTGTTCTGCCGCTATCATACATAATCCTTGGTATTTTGCTAAAGTTGTTTAAATTTTCCCTTTTGCAATAATCAAAATATAGTCATTGCTATGACTCGTGTCCTCTTCTTCTATTTCTTTTTTATCCAGTCCTTTATCTCTCGTGATGTTTAATGTTGTTCCTATAATCCAGGAACTTTTTATTAAAATTGTATAAAAGTACCAAGTCATCTATACTGCATTTAACTATACGATCATCGGCAAAAATAACGAATGAAGAGACGCGTGTAAAGTCTTTTTACTTTTTTCTTTTATTGGACGTGATATCATTGCTGGCGCAATATTTTTATTTTTTATTTTTTGCTATCAAAAGCACAAACAGCCTCTTCCGTAATAAGCACGCGTTAGTGGTAAATGTAATTAAAATAGAAAGTAATTAAAACGTATACACTTGCGTAAAATATGTATCCTAATGTAATAGCTTGCAACATTATGTGTACGTTCAATCTTTCTTTAACTTTGACGTGATAGTTAAAAATTGTTTATTTACACGAATATACGCGAACAAATAAATCTGTTATATTGTGTATCAGCGATGTTGAACACGCTTATTATTATGAGATCGTGTAATGTCATTATCTCGATTTTGCGCAACGCCATGTAAAATTGTATCTGTCGTGAGAAAATAGCTTGCGATCTGTTATTACCGAATGGGATATTTAAAACGCGGAATTCAAAGTCGAATTCCAAGAACAAAAGTAATTATTACAGCATTATTCGAAGGCGCATTATACTTGCGCTTAATTCACGTTTCGATGCTCGCGCAATGTGGACTACCATCGCGACGGAATGCCACTTTGGTGTTTAAAATGCGGTGTAATGATCGTAATCACCTAAGATTCAGTTACGATGGAATATTTCTTGATGCAATATATTCGCGTTAGAGGCTACACAAAAGAACTATATGAACGACACAAAATAAGCGCAAATTATGGCGGATATTTTTGATCGCGGAATTAAAAACAATGAAAAAATAGATAAACGGCAAAATTAAAACATATGTTGCGCGAGAGAGATTTTTATTTTTCATTATTGCACTAGAGAAAAAATAATTACTGTCACTTTTTTCTCGCGTTGTCTTAAATGTTATCATACATGTCACAAATTCGATTTTCAAAATATTGTAGACGTATTGTATTATAGAAGGCAGTAATTTGTGGATAATAAAGATTGATGCAAAATAAATATTTTGTTCTACTTCGAGCATAAAAATTCAAGATTCACGACAGTCTCTTGTTATTACATCGATAACACTTTGTTCAATAAAAAGATAAAGTTAAAGTGCGCGTATATTAGATCTCAGTGAATCACAAACGAATACTTTAGTTACCGCAATGCCTAAATTGATGACAGCTATGATACAATAGCATGCAAAGCATCCTAAATCGATTCCGTGCTAAGAGAAATTTATATTCGCTTCTCGACAGAATTCGATTGTGAAGCAACAAAGTGAATCGATTTAGGTTGCTCGTGATAACTTTGCTTCTAATTACCATAATCCCTTGAGGTACCTTTTGCTGCTCTTCTCTCCGGTCCCGAACCGAACATCACCTCTAAGTATCTAATTACTATATGTTAGAGGAAAGATATTTGTGTTCTTGTTCTCCCGGCAGTTGGATACACAATGCGCGATATTCGGTACAAATGGAACGCCGGCCTACAGTCGGTCGGCATCTCAAACGAGGTGGAACTACCGCAGTTTCGCGTGCTCGGTCACAGGCAACGACAGAGAACCATACACCTATCTACAGGTAGATATCCTCCTCTTATTCGTTTTTCCTTCTAAACTTGGTCCAAACGTTTGCGTGAATAATAACATGTATGTATATATTAAATTAACTTGCAAATGATTTTTTTTTTCTTATTATCGCCATCGTGTAACACGTGGCGAGATTTGTTTTTTTGTATCGGAAATATATATGTGTAAATATGCACTATATTACGCGCGATCACGATTGTGTTATTTTTTGATGCATATTATATACATACATACATACATATTTAGACAGACATACACACACACACACATATATATATATATATATATATATTTAAAATATAAATCCTACTTTTACTCGCACCGATATGCACCGATCACTACTATTTGTTTGCGAACACGTTTAATTATATAAGAACAAACTTATTCGGTAGGACAACACTGTAGTCCTACAGTCATTCATTTCGACCGATCGAATGATCGACTCATCGGATTTTATTTACACTAAGGCAGGCATTAGTGTTTTAGTCACGCGTTTCCATCGTTTTCTAGAAGAGATTTAATTTCCTCTTTATAGTTGTAGATGGGCGATATACTATTTTTATTGTCAGTATTTCTCATTATACAATAAAGAGACAAATCTTTATGTAAAATAAAACTTACATAACTTAGAATCTCTATATTGTTTCTTAAAATAAGCATATTATTCGCGTTTGCTTGAAAAAGTCGCTTATGAGCATGTATAAGAATAGTATTGCGTCCATTTTTAGCCCAACATCCACCAACTACACAACATCAAAACAATAATCGTCAATGACAGACTCGTTAATACTCACTTCTTCCGCTTTTTTTGATCATAATCCAACGATCAAGAAAGATCGTTTCATATATGATCTCTCATTAGACATATTCCGTTACATTATTCCGTTCCTACACACATCCTTTTACAGTTAGTTAAAAATCTAGATAGCCTTTGCGTTGCAAGGGCACCTATTACGCATAGAGTATAATAAAAAAAAGTAAAATAAACCGAGAAGGACAGATAGATAGAAAGAAAGAAAGAAACGAAAATTGTGACAGAGAGAGAGAAAGGGGAGAAAGTGAAAGAGAACGGACTCGTGAGATTTGATGGGGGTGTGAGGTAAGTGGAGGCCCCTTCGGAGCTGAAATGCGTTTGAGGGCTTCCGCGAAGGTACGTACCAACCGCGGGGGGTTCTCTCTATTTTTTCAGTCGGATATACTATGAGAGACATCCGGTACAAGTGGAATGAGGGACCGAACAGCGTCGGCGTCAGCAACGAGGTCTCCCTGCCTCAATTCAAGGTCCTCGGTCATCGTCAACGTGCCATGGAGATTAGTCTTACTACCGGTAACGTATAAAACACAACCCCACCCCCACCACCAGACAAGTAATTGTTCAACCCTCGCTTTTAACGGCATGGGTAAGGTGGAGAGACACGTGAGCGCTATCCGAATGTCCGTAGGCGCAATTGTCGCTCGTTAAGTAAAATACGTAATTCTGTGATTTTTTTCACTTACTTAAAAAAAGCCGTCGATCGATCGATCGATCTCTCTCTTTCTTGCAATGTGTTGTCGATTTCTCCTCGAATAGACTTGCTTTCGATACGGACACACTTCGCGGTTGATCGCTAAGTGAATTTTATCATCGTTACATCCCTTTGCTCGATTCGAATAAAATTCCTGATCGTTTTCACATCTCGATATCACGATGTTTCACAATCTCTATCAATCTATCATAGTGCAAATAACTTCTCTGCGTAATATATTATACATATATAACGTACTTCAAAAAAATAATCACTTGGTACTGATGAATATTATTATTCCAGTCTTTTTCATCATTTTTTTCGATGATTGTTGTACGTTATTGCGGACAACAATTCAATGATGTATACTAATGATGTATGGCTACTGACAAAGCTAAATAACATTTTTTTTCTGTCTCTACATCTTTTAATAATATTATCTTGAAAAATAACGCGAAAGATATAAATTGCCGCAATGGTCGTCGCAACGGAAAAGAACTGCTGCCGATTGCGAATTACTGGCGACAACTTGATTTTCCATTTCAATCAATTTCTCAGTTCTCTTCTTCCGCAACGTCGCACCAACGAGTTTCTCTCGCGAATGGCATAACGATACACACTGCCGCTACTCGCAGTACGCACTTCATACACCACATGCATGTTACACAACAACGAGCACAAAAATGTCGCGTATCGACAATGCGACATTCACTCAACATCCTCAGCTTAGGCCGCACTTCCGGCCGGTGCAAGAAATAGAGAGAGCTACATGTGAACAATGAGACCGCTTTTCACGGCAGAAGCCATTGACGAGACGGGCAAAAGGAAGTGAAGAGAGATCGAAGAGAAGAGAGCACAGGGAACAAACGATGGAAAGGAGAGGGAGAGGGAGAGAGAGAGAGAGAGAGAGAGAGAGAAAAAGAGAGAGAGAAAGAGAGAGAGAGAGAGAGAGAGAGAATGAGAAGATACATAAAAAATTGAGAGAAAAGAGAAAGTGAGAAAGAGAGAGATATAAAAAAAAAGAATAGGAAAAAACAGTGAGGAGGAAGGACAGTGAGCACGGAAGATAAAAGAGTCATTAAGCAGTGCCTCCGTCTCTCTGTCCTGACCTTCGATCTTTTAATCGCAGGAAATTACTCGCGGCTGGCCTGCGAGATCCAATTCGTACGGTCGATGGGCTACTACCTGATCCAGATCTACATACCCTCGGGGCTGATTGTCATAATATCGTGGGTGAGCTTTTGGCTAAACCGAAACGCGACCCCCGCTCGGGTGGCCCTCGGAGTAACCACTGTGCTCACTATGACGACTCTAATGTCCTCGACGAACGCAGCGCTACCAAAGATCTCCTACGTCAAGTCCATCGACGTCTATCTGGGCACCTGCTTCGTCATGGTCTTTGCCTCGTTGCTCGGTGAGTGCGATCGTGTACTCTTCCGTGCCTTTACGTCGCTGCCATTAAGCTTTCCATCCCGCGTCCTCTCTCATATAACTCTGTATTGGTCCGGAGTCTCGTGTCGTTTCAGAGTAGAGAGCTCATAGAATATTAGTAGACGGATACTTGTGCAGGGTTCACGTGGCAAATGCAAGCAACCCATTTTCCTCGAAATTGTTATCTGGTGTCAGCGACGAGAGAGTGTTCGAAGGGTGGTTCGAATCATCATTGTTCTCGAGATGTAAAACAATGTCTCTGGAAAAATCGTTTTTACAAAGCGATCACGCATTGTGACATAAAAATCGAAAGAATTCCGCGAGCTCGTCCGCTTGATTATTTGTACTGCAATGTACACTTAGTTACACCTGACACACATACAGCACATATCGCGTCATTTTTCATCGCGATTGCGAGTATCTCACATTACGTGCGATATGTTAGGATACTTTGCCATCGCGACTCAGTTACGGATGCTTTATAACGGAATTTCCAAGAAAATAGTTTTCTTTCATCTGCACGTGAACTCTACACAAGTGCCGGAAACGTGAGCGCATGAGTGAGATTTTTCTACGGATGGAAGTGGGACCTGTGAACCCGGCTCTGTTGTCCGCTCCGGTCCTTACGGTGGCAGTCGTGTCATTGACATTGAGTTCGCAATTGTTTCATTCCTCTGGATTCTTCTTCTTCTTCGCAGAATACGCTACGGTGGGATACATGGCGAAGAGGATTCAGATGCGAAAAAATCGATTCCAAAAGATAGCTGAGAGCATGAAGGCCGCGAGCGAAAACCCGGGACCGCCGCGCGTTCCTGGCGATCACGGGGAACACGCGCCTAAGCAAACTGTGAGTAGTGTCGACGAGAGCATCTCGTCGTCCATGAATCTCTCTCTGTTTTCCATGCAGAATATATATGATTTTGTTTCACTGCGTTTTCACTCAACCAGAGATGAGATCCAGACTACTCCCATGAACAATTCATATATATACACGCTTTTTTATAGCAAGCAAACGAATCGGCTCTGTATCGATACGTCGGATGTCGATTCTAGTTGAATTTTTACATTTTATGCATTATTTATTAGAAAACTCACATGTTATGATTTTACGGCTTTTTTTTACAGGCGCGTTGTACCATCGACTACGTATCTCTATTATTTACCTCTATGTCAAAAAATTGCAAATTTCTTAGGTTAAAATGCATTTTTAAAATACTTCACGTTAAAATACATTTTCAACAATGTGATTGAATGGTGATTGTGTGTGTTTATATTTGCGCTATAAAAATGTGATACCGGCTTACAATGATCTGCCAATAGGTAAAAACCTATTAAAGCTAATCAAGTTCTTCTTGTCATAAAAATAGGCTCAACAGGACGGAGCCAGACATTATTATATCTCAAACCAACTCATGCACACTGATGCACGTAACGCATCGCGCAGTGTAAATATGCCTTTCCTTTTAAATAAACAAAAAACCTAGAAGCTGCAGGCTTGACCCATGGATGGTCGAAAGCTAAAAGTCTCCGGCGAAATGAATCTTTATTCGGTCGCGCAACGCACCGGACAGCGTGCATTTCCACGGACATGATGCACTATAAATTTTCTTTTAATCTTGGATATTGTAGACCGAGAAATGGAAAATACTCCAAAGTCGAAAAAAAGAGAGAGAGAGAGAGAATAATAGTATAAATAAAAGAGCAGAACGGTCGATTAGGATAAATAAAAACAAAAAGAAAAAAGAAAAAAACAAGCGACGAGCGCTTGCAATACGTCAGCGGAAGAGACATTTTAATTAATTGTAACTAAGACGTTTAGTCTTGTAATTCAGTACAAAAAATATTAGACGTCAACACTTGGATAATTATATTACATCTTTACATCTTTTTACAAATATCTTTGATTATTATTGTTACTTTTAAATGTGCACTTTTTCTTTCTCTCTTGGTATATAATAAAACTAATAGAACTATTATAACTATTGTATCACATCTGATATGACTACCATATTACTGTGCTATTGTGTGTAACTTTAATATATCTACTTAATAATTACCTTACTTATTTATTTATCTATTTAATCTACTATACTATATAACTATTATATCTTTGCCATATTTATTTTACATATTTATTTATCATGAATTTAAAAAAAAAACACGTCGCGGCAGCGACACGAAGCAGGTAAGTCTTTTCGAAAAACCAATCGTCTCATAAAACGCACATAAAGTCGGACATCACGTCGTGTTGAATAAACATACTGCCCGATCCTCGGTGTCGCATGCCAATCTGACAAAATATAGGGGTAAACCTCAGAGAGGAACACCCCACAGCAAACTGCTGTGTCTCTTGTAAGTGGTCCCATGTTGTCCAGGAGGTGCGGTTCAAGGTGCACGACCCGAAGGCACACAGCAAAGGTGGAACACTCGAAAACACAATAAACGGTCGCGCCGATGAGGAAGCGGCGGGCGCGCCGCAACATATTATTCATCCTGGCAAGGACATCACCAAGCTCTACGGTATGAGTAGACCATGTACGCACATTTATAACACTATTTAATCCCCCGCCTGGCAAGCTATCAAACAATATTCGGTTCTTAGCTTGGCAGGCTGTCTATTTCAACGAGCTTCTGAACGGGACACAATAAGCGTCACTATTACGGCTTTAACCGTCAGTGAGCTCGGAAAGCCTACGGCGTGGTATCATCATCTTGACGAGAACTCGCGACAAGGTCGTCGATCATATTGGACACCGTATATGTCGAGTATTTTGCACTTTGCAAAGATACGCAATACATTCACAGCACTCGCGATGATACCACGCGCCTATTGTACTATATAAATATAGACCTTTGCCGCTTGAAAAACACCGAAAATCGCTTGTCACTCATGATCATACCAGTAAAAAAGCTTCTTGCATCAAAAGATTATTTATATGATTTATTTTCCAAGCAACAGTGCACTTTATAATCTTAGACGCTTCTTTACCATTTTGATAAAATAACACGGCGCGTACTCGGAAGCTCACTGAAATATGCAATTATCTTCCCTCTACAATTCCGCGCGTCGCGACTATTCTAACATCGTTTTGACATTTCCCAAAACAGGCATCACGCCGTCGGACATTGACAAGTACTCTCGCATCGTGTTCCCGGTGTGCTTCGTATGTTTCAACCTGATGTACTGGATCATTTACCTTCACATCAGCGATGTAGTCGCAGACGATCTCGTATTTCTCGAAGAGGCCAAGTAAACGGGCAGCGTCGTCGGCTCCGAAGCAAGAGAGACGCGAAGAGAACAAAAGTGCTCGCAGAGCAGAGCACTCGCACGAGGAATATAAGCGAGAATTGATCCGCATGCACAAAAGCGAAAAATGGTTCGAGAAGAAGAATCGAGGTAACGCTCGATGAATTACTCGGAAGGAGTAAAAGCGAACGACAAACGAGACAGCCGCGCCAGCTCCGAGAGAAGTGCATTCGAAACGCACGAAGGCGCTGTTAGATCCATAGAGAGAAAGAGAGAGAGAGAGAGAGAGAGAGAGAGAGAGAGAGAGAGAGAATAGAATATAACCCTTTCTCTCTTCATGGTTAAGCACAAGTAAGCGAACGGAGCCACAAAATATATACAGTAAATCTGAGAGTAAAATCACTGTGCAATCACTGGAAATAATAATAGAGCAGACGCGGCTGACCAACGTACGTTCTAATTAAACCCCATTGCGTGACTATTGGCCGAGAGACAAACACTTGTTCGGAAGTTCAATCGGCGATCGGATTTGCGTAAGTCTCGATTATGTTGTTCTCTATAAAGCGTCTTTGTTAAAGACTTGGTACATACATATGAACATTGTGTGACGCGTGATAGATAGAAATATGTATCGCAAAGAAAACGGACAGCTCAATCTCAAATACGAAAATCCACAAGCATATATACATTTAAAAACACATTGCCAGTCTAGTTACCTCCTCTAGATCTTAAACGGAGAAAGAAATACCTTGGATATAAACATTTGTCAATTTAGCCACCATTATACATATAGTTAACTAAGGCTAAGAATAATGTACTGCGTAAGACGAAACAAGTACGCAGCGACGATTCAATTCAAGAGCGATGAAAAAAAAGAAAAGATTATCGACGTTTATCGAAAGCGAGAGGATGAATCGTCGTTCTAATGCTGTCGGGCATAGCATTCAAGTGCGAACGAAAGAAACATAGCGAAAATTATGTGGCAGCATATGTGTATGTATACGCGTGCATGCGAGTGAGCGAGAAAATAAAGCGAATGATCGCGAGCAAAGATTGTTAATGTGAGAACGAGCGCGCAAGAAAAACGAAGAAGCGAAGGAGATGGACCGGAAGAAAATTCCAAACGAAGATAAATGTTACATACTGTTGGAGACTAGTATGATTTATTATTTAAGTGTAAGTATATATACATTAACTTATGAGCGCATGCGTACGCGGCCGTGTTTAAAGATCGCGCGCATATCTTATATTAGACACGTGCGTGCACACGTGCGTACGAAGAACGTTAACAGATCGATGAGTGGCTACGAAACGTCCAGAAGGAGATAAAAACAAGATAAAAGATATAAAGTACAGAAAGGAAACACAAGGATGCAACGAAAGCTGCTTCTCGGTTCTGTGTAACAGCACGAAACAGCAGCTTCTCGTCGACATTCGCGTTTGTTTGAATTACGGCCAAGTACAACTCACATCACTTTCTCTCTCTCTCTCTCTCTCATTCTCTCTCATTTTTTGTTATGTAGCGCGTTTATTTTTTATATAAGTGTTTTTTCATACGTAATGTAGAGCATTACCGCTATTAATCCAATCGCGTAATTTTCGTCTTGGAGCGTTTCTGTGTACGTGCGTGTGCGCGTGGTTCAATCTGGAATACTCTTAACTCATAGATTATACTCTTAACTCATAGATTATTAAATGGAAACTCCTAATATATAATAGGCAATTGTATAAATCGAAACGTAAATACTACCATAATCGACTCAAATGTCTGATTAAATGATGCACTAAGGCGGAAACCGATTTGACACTCGAGATATTTTAATAAGAAGAAAATAAAGATTTTTCCCAAAGAGATCAACAATTATTACGCATAACTTATTATAGTATTTATAAATGTGTTGCAATTAAAACATACACACATATGAACATTTCCAAACCTATAATTGTGACAAAAACACAACCGTGATTATTGTATCTTGTTTTTTTTCGGAATGTTTTATCTAAGAAGTTTCACGATATTCTTTTTCGTTGTCTAAGCACCGTTTTTGTCAATTACGTTGATTACACAATATTCTTTCTTTTGTATGCGCGTTCGCTTCTCGCGTAGTACCTATAATCCATTACGGATCATCAATCATTTACAAAAAGTTTTCAAAACTTACAGCTTCTTTTCCTTCTTTTCCTCGCGTATTTCCCTCACACAAGCTGTTTCAATATAGTTAAACATCCTTACTCTTGTCTTTGCAACATAATTAATTTTTCCTTAGAAAAGATTAAACTAAATTTCTTACGCATGTTTTGTTTTAATTATCGTTATTACACATCTCTCGATGTGACTTAACTTTTCGAGAGAGATAAGAGTTTTTATTAACTAACTAGTTTAAACTAACTTCTCGACTTAATTAAAGAAAAAAGCTTTATCACTTGAATTACCTTTTATTTTTTGTGTGTCCACATGAATCTAAACTTCTCGTAAAACTCCTGCAAATTAAAAATAATTAAGTATTGTTTCTTGTGTCAATTTTCTGATACTCGTAACTCAGGGAAAATATGTGAGAAACTTGTGGAACAGTACATATACATATACACAAACTCCTTTTTTGTTTGGCCTTCTATCTTGCCCTTCTGACTCGGCGGCTGACTACAAGCTGGGTCGTGTGGAAGCTTGCCATTCAGGATATCGACCAGCTGACACGCCCATCCCTACCTTTCGACTCTTCGCCATCATTTCCACGTTGTCGCTCTCATAGTTGTGTTCTCTCTTCCTCTTTCCATTTTCTTTCTTAATTTTATTTATCACCGAATATAGTCGTCCGTTTAACAAATCGGATTAATAAGAAGCGTCTTATACTTTGTTAGTACTTTTCGCGAAAGAAATTTTTTCTAAAAGTGGCTAATCCTCCAGTTCTGTCTTGGTGCATTATTCTTCACCTACGAAAAATGAACGAGGAACGGTCATCACTTGCGAGCATCGCGTTATAGTAGTACAAAAACACACAATAATACGGTTTCGTTAATAAATGACTTCAGTCATTGTACATATTAAGAATTACCATAATTTACACTTATGACTTTATTCTTAACAATGTTTTTGTACTTAATAAACGCGTGTAAGAATTGTAAAGATCGAAATAAGAAAATGTATAAACAACAAAACATCAAAAGTAGGCAAAAGTTAAATTACTTTTGTTTATATCGATATGCATGCTTCAAATACTTACAATTGCAAAAATAGTTACAATTAAATATAATTGTCTAATAACGAAACTCCGGCTTTCTTTGTTTCATTCAACATTGATGCACTTAAAGATGGATTTTCACATATTCTCAAAAATTTAGTGGCAACGATTGTTCATTACGCAATCCAACCATCGTAATTTTTCGCGCAATTATTTTGGTGGCGATTTAAAACTTCGGGTTTTCCGAGAGCAAAATACGCTCGATGTTCACGGTTTTTTCGCAATTGCGGTCACGCGACAATGCAAATAATGATTCGCGCCAGTTGTCGTGCATGAAAAAGACGTAAATCGCGTGTCCAATCCTCGTTCGTTTCTTTCTTCGGCTGCGCTCGGCTACATAATATATAAGTATTGATACACTCTTCCATTCGTCCGTCTCAACTGGAAGCATTATATGCAATTTATATAAACTACATTCGTTATTCGGAATTTTTATTATATACAGAGAGAGAAAGATAAAGAAGAGAAGAAAAAAGAAGAAAGAGAATATGACTTGTTTTATTGTGTGATATATTCTATGATAGTTTTATGCATTTATTCGGCTACATGATATCAGGAGCCTATTGTTTACGCTAAACTTTTAAGCAAGACACACATAAGGAAAATTGGCGCGTCCACGAGCAAAGAAGAAACCTCTTTCCTAAGTAGAAAGTGATTAAATATAAAAGTGCGAAATAACATGCTTAAATAAGAATCACTAATAAAGTTGTGTTCGGAAACACCATTCGTGCACACGAGTGTCATTCTATCTTCTTTTATATCTAATGAGTGATAAGTCTACATACAGTTTGAATTAAAATAATTAACGAAAAAAAAAACGAAAAGATATGTGCTTGATAAGATGCATAATGACGTTTCAAAATTGTATAAAATAATTGAATAAATAATTTTCAATCTTCGCGCTTAAATAGTATTCTCAAAATCTGGTTACTTTTTTTGCGTTAATTAACTTGTCCGATATATGATTATCCTTATCTTGAATATTTATAACGTAAAGTGAAACACATACATCGTAAAAGATGTATGTGATGCATCGTAGAAGATGCGCCAATTTGTCCGAAAAAGAAAAATATGTGTGACAACATCTGATCATAATTATTATACTGAGTCTAATTGAAATTATATTATTATCTTTATCATTATCTTTATTATCGTTAACATTATATATAATTGTTTTAAAGCGACATTACGATAATCACTATCCTCTGGCAGGATAAATAATATATCTTGCGTTATTGGCGGGCATTTAATCGCGTATAACCATGTATACATTACTAAATAGAGTAAATCGTTATATATATACATATATATATTAAAAAAACAAATGCAGCACCACCGATGTGCAGGAATCACGGAATTACTGAAAGAGACAAAATAAGAGAAACAAAGCTATTACTATTATATAAATCGATCATCTTGTAAATACGAGTTTTATACAGAGCATTGTATTCGTTAAAGAGAGAGTACTTATTGCGAAATTATATGTGTATATATATATATATATATATATATGTAATACATACACACATATACACATATTATATATACGCAAATGTAGTGCACACGGAAAAACATGTGACTGTTCGCACATATTTAGATAAATCACTTTTAAAGTATAAGGATAAAAAAAGAAAAAGTAGACTAGAAGAATGTCGAGGTTAAAAAAGTCAAACTGCGTACGTTTATTTGTTCGTTTTATTCGTCCGTTCTTTCGTTCATTCGTCCATTCGTTCGTTCGTTCGTGTCTTACAGTAAAGGCAAGCAAAAATAAATTGCCTTGAAATTGATTGTTCACGTGATCATCTATCCTCACAAAAAAATTCGAAATATTGTTTCTTTGCGTAAGCGCCAACCGGACAATGAGAATCACCAGAAAAATCGATTTGTACGCTCGTAGAAAAACTTTTACATTATACATATAAGTAAAAAAAAGAAGAAGTTTACGATGTGCGCGCAAAACTCTTCTCAATCGACTTTTGCGTATTCGATATTTTCGCAACTACGTTTCATCCTCGTTATGTAAACGAAAAACTTGCTCAAACCGTAGTTGTCAACAACTGTACATGGATTAATAAGTAATTTGTTTGATTTATATGTATAACAAAATGTATGTAATGTATATGTCTGATATTAAATGTGTATAAAGATGTACAAATAGAGATACACATTCGAGAAGAAAGATTTCATAAATTCAGAACACTTCTCTAAACAAACGTTATTTAGATTATATCTTGTTTCATGAGCAATTAATGATCGTGGCAAAATTATATTGTATAATATACGATAGTATAAAGGAATGTTTGTCGTTTAATCATCGTTACTATCAACGGGAAAAAAAAATTCTTCTGGATAACGTATGTAATATGCCAACGTGTATATGTACAAGGCAACAACAGTTAAAATTGCGTTGTTGCACAAAACTGCCAACTTCAAATTGCTATATGCGTTTTTAGTTATCATGCAGATGCGACAAAGAAAAAAGATTGGATTGATAAGACTGCATATTTTAAATTAACAACACGAGAAGTGCTTAAATGAAGTGCATAATTTATCTTCGATTGTGTCAATTGATTAACGAGGGGCGAAAATTTTGTACAATTCACCAGTCGTATTAAGTCATTAAATATAAAACTTGATAAATATTGTATATATGTATGTATATATTTATCAAGTTTCATACTTAACGACTCAATACAAGATGATTTATCAACGGTTTATTTATAAACGAGAATAGAATCGTGATACGTCTGATAAATTTCAATCGCATGTGCAATTTTGTATATTTCTATAGTAAATTTTGTAAATTCAACAGAGTAATTTTTTTAATTTCAAGAAAAACACATAAAAGTCACGAAATGCTGCTCTAAATTATATGATTAACATGTACTCAACGAGAATATGTAAATATTATATTTTTATGACAAGCCATGTTGCATTCTCTGTACAAGTAAAACGATTTCTTTAATATAGATGTTTGTTTATATGTTTTATTTATTACGCCAAAACGTTTCCGTAATCTTGAAGAATATTTATAAATAAATATACTTTCAACATAGTCTTTTAGAGAGAAAGTAAACTATTGAAGTTGAGCACTTTAAGATTATTGATATGAAGTCTAAATCGAGCGCAGATTTGAAAAAAATGGTGCAGAAGAACATAATTCGTGCTAGTTGTATCCATTCTCTCTCATGTTCGCGTTCAAAGATAGTTAGGAATTTTGAGACAAGTGATCGATTCGGATTTAATTAAGGCCGTAATTCCCCAAAAGTTGTTGCGGAATCGAGATTGTTTCACTTCTCCGAAGAGAATTATTCGCGTGCGTTTTTCTTGTTCGATGCGCTAGAGATCACTTCGTAAACTATTTCGATCAATTGCAATTATTCATAATTCCTTCGTAAACGTGAAACAAAAGAAAAAAGATTACTATTAAACGTGAAAATGTAGAAATATTTATAAACGAGAATAAACAAACGCGAACGAAACTTTGAATGAAAGAACGAAGACGAAAATGTTGGCGCGTGTGTTGGCGCAACGAGTTATCTCGACGAGAGTACCAAATTCTAAAATGTATTTACAAACGTACGTTATAAACCGCATTATACTTTAGAGACGTATTCTACGATCGTAAACTGATAAAGAGGGACAATTGTAGATACACACACACGTATTCCAAAACATGCGTAGACGAACCACAAAATATTGCAAACATTTGCACAAATATTCATCACACACACGTACATATACACGCATACACATTACACAAAAAATGTATCTATATATATAAAAAAAGATCGAACAATCATCATAACAAAAAATGATTTTACACACATACACACACATATATATATATATACAAAAAATAATTACTGATATACATGTACTTATACGGGCACTTGGTAGGACATACGTACACGCGTACCGAGTATATCTATATTACAACTTTCTACTCGGCTGCGATGCCGATTGTGCGATTTAGAAAAAAACAAGAGAGTGAGAATGTGTGTGTGCGTGTATATGTGAAAGAGACAGAGAGCGAATAGATTAACAAAAGAATCAATGTAAAAATGAGGGAGGAAATATGGTAAAAACGCTTGTTCGATGCGCGATAGTGAATATACAAATAATAAGCTCTATAGACTATATTCGGAAAAAACCGCGCGTGTTTGTTGTTAATCGAGAGTGTATCTGTTCACATGAAAGAATTTCGCGTGTCTAACTATATACATGCATGGAAGTAAGTGTGTGAAAATCTTCGTGGTCTGTATCTCATTGCGGAAGTTCCTGTTCCTCGAGACGACGATGACAAAGAAAAACCAAACAAACAAAAAACAGGAGGATTGCGCGGAAGAGGATAATGATGTATGACAAACTTGTCAACATTTTAGTAGATATTATTCGATTCGCGCGGGAGATGCTTGCCGGATCTGTCCGAAGGATACTGCTTTTTGCTATTTTCAAATATATACGGGCCAAACTGATAAGATTAGATACACCTATATACTACTTGATGTTTTTACTCTCTGTGAAAGAAAATACAATTTATCATTAACTATTCCGGATTCAAATAAAGTGAGATCAGTAAAAAATAATTAAAGAAAAATATATTTAAGTTTAGAATAAAAATGTTTTTTATGTGTACCAACGAAAAACCTCGCTAAGCCGAAACAAGAAGTTTTCTATTCGAGAGCTTACTTTTCCGGAAAATAAGAAAATAAAACAGAAGAGCAACGTTATATCTATATCTCGATATAGACAGACATTTGTTTTAGAAGAAGAAAAGTCATTTTAAAAAAAGTAAAACTTTCGAGTGTGTACATTGGTTTGAGCTAAGAAAAACTTTACGAACGTGCACGCAAGTGAAAAAAGAAAGCAAAAGACATCTGCTTTCGAGAGAAAAAAGAAAGAAAGAAAGTAGGTCAGATCCCGGCAGGCGTTCTTATTTACGATTAGCTGCGCGCTATTAAGGCCATTTTTTGTATTATCCGAATAAAATGCATGGTCGATGATGACGTAAGAATACTTATTCTTTACGATCGAATCAATTCAACCTCTTAGAATTTATTCGAAAACTCACAACGGACCAGAATCTTTCATCTCGGAATGTGCTGCTGTATATCTTATGGCTGGAAGTCTGCGTGAGAGTTTGTCGACTCTCGAGAGTTACTCTCGATAAAATAAAAAAAAAAAAAAGAAATAGAACAACTGATTGCAAACTTTTCTTCTCTCTTTTTCTCTCTTTCTCTCTTTCTCTCTCTCTCTCTCTCTCTCTCTCTCTCTCTTTCTCTCTCATCTCTTTCTCTCTCATCTCTGATAATACAATCAATGATAAAGTCGAGTCAATTCCAAGAGTTTAACATTGTTGCTATCGCAAAATTATCGAGAGCCACTATCGAGAATAAAACTCTCAATGGGAAATACGTAGACCAAATACGTGTGCCAAGTTTACAGGTCTCCTATGTAGAATTGCACCGTAGTCTTTTTACAAGCGATAGCGATTTATTTGGTCGACTTTTCAAATCGTTGAGTGTTTTTAACGTCGAAATTTAAGGCGCTACATTTCAAACAAACGGGATTCGCGGTGTATAAATAAAACGAAAATCGAAGGGGCGAGTGAAAGTGAGAGCACGAGGGAAAGACGAGGGAGTGCAAATGCGAACATATATCTTTTATATTCACTGCATTATCGGTTGTGTCTTCAAAGTCCTCGCGTTATAATATACGAAATATAATTGAACCGTTTTACGCCGACTGACTGGGGAAACGAAGTCACTTTTTATGAGAAAAAAGGCGCGCGTGGAACGCGCATGATCGTTTTGACCGAGGATTAGATTTATTAGAGCGACTGACAAGCAAAACCAAAAAACGGACACGGAAAATAGAAATGCGGAGATGTGCAACGAGGGCTCTCCTAGTTACTTGCTCAGTGAAATAATTCTAAATAAACCGTTCACTTAAGGGAACGAAAGTCTAGATAACACGCATAACTAATGTATAAAAATAACTCTATGTACAAATAAGATGGCGTGCATGCCTTCGCAAGTTGTTCACACAATTAAAAAAACTTTATTTCTATCGATAATGAGAAATTAAAAAAAAAAAAAACATATACACATAAACGTTGATTTCTACACGAATATATATCGCTAATACGAGAGAAACAATTTTAGGCAAAGGGATATCGATCCGCATCAATCCGACAAATTTAAAATATGCTTACAAATATAATCGCAGTCCTCGCCGCTTTAGCAAAAGCAACTGTGCCTGCGATTGTACGTATTTTTCAAAGACCGCGGTTTCTACTGATAAACATGTAACATATGATTACGATTCGCCTAAAAGAACTGTTATGATCAAATGTCGATCGTTGATTTTGAAAAATTTGAAAGAACGGTTTCAATTACGCAAACTGCGATCTCACCGATTTCCCTTTTCTTTTTTTATTTCTCTTACAGGATAATGACATAAAATCCAATGTTTAGACAGAATTGAATCAGCAAAGTTATTAGCAAAATATCAGCGATTCTGTCGGCTGCCATGAATAATATGATATATAATATATACGCGAAATCGAAAAGTAATCAAGTCAATGCGATCGAGATTTCATATAGTGATTATACTCATTACTAATCAGGATTTATAATCCTTATCATAGCGTATTGGCATGGAGATGTTTTTGTTCTTGGAAAATAAAAGAACTATTGTACTGTATGTGTGTATATACATATATACATATATACATATATACATATATACATATATACATATATATATATATATATATAAATGTTATGTATAATGTTATTATATATATCTTTGTTATTTTTCTACATGTAATGTGTAAAATATTTCTCAGTTTTTTTCTTATATATCATTAATGAAAATATATTGAAAGTCGCGCACTATTCCTTTCGATCGGAACGAAAACATCCTCGTCCATGATAAGGATTAACGATAACGAAAATTGTGTAATACACGTTGTGCACGTATAATACCAAAACTTTAGTGTCGTTACATGATCGATATTAACGCGACTTATCTTACTTGCGCGTGATATGACACATTATTATGTAAAGTTTATATATTGAGTGAGTAAAGCATTATGTTATCGATAAAAAAAGTATGTAAAGTATCTTGAAAACAATAAATTTCGTCCTTTTCTTCGTGCATGAGGGACACTTTCGGCCATTTTCAGCTTCGCAAATCCGCGACAATCTTCATCTTAAGTTTCGAATCGTGGATTTCACTTTGCATTTACTTGATTCTAGACTCTCGAAACACTCGATTCATTCATCACTAATATAAATACCAGTTCGATGGTTTTAATATGCTTGCATTATAACATTATTATCATTGTCATTTTAATTTTGTAAAAAAACGCAACGAAGATTCAATGCGCGCGTCCTATCTTTATTTCAAATTAAATGAACTTTGTTGATTATTGTCGCTGTTCAATTACAGATGGCGCCAAGGTAAGTCTGCTAATCCTATCGACACTAATAAAGTTGTACTGAATTATCGACGAAGAGTGTAACAGTATTTATCGATAATTACTCGCTCTTTTTCTGCATTTTTTTTCTTGTTTTTTAAAAAACTTCAAAATTTTAAAGTGTACACGTAAAAACATTACATTATATTAGATTATATAAAATTCTATAAAATTCAGTTATAAGTAATTATTTAAAGCCAATAACTATAACTATAATAAAAATAAAATGTCTATGAACTACGAGAGTGGTTTTTCAAAAACTTCTCATTCTATATATAATTCTACATAATTATCACACAAAATTAAAGTAACGGTAACTCGCGACATGTAAATCATGAAGAAAGAAATGTATTTTTATTACAGCATTATAAAATTTACACATATATAGACATAGTTCACGATGTAGTATATTTATAAAATCAGAATGTCATTCTGACGTAGCGTGCTATGTCAGCGTTTCTCGCAAAACATACTTTCAGTATGAAAAATAAAGCAAAATAAATACATTTATGTGTGTGTGTGTGTGTGGGCGCGCGCGCACACACACACAACACACACACACACATATATATATATACACTTCAGTACAGTTTGTATCAATTTACGAGTTTAGCTAATATCAGAAGAGTACAGTGCTGACGGAGTTTAAAATATCGTCTTGACATCCAGGCACTACTATACTGTATCTTCTACAAAAATTAGCGTTTTGCACTATTTTGCTATTTAACGGATTACACTGATCTGATCAATACTATATGTATGTATGTTATTCCTATATTAATCGAGTCGGAATAATTGATCATCACTTAATATATCTAAATAATTACGCGTGCGTTTGTAGCACTATAGACATTAGAAATATATATATATATATATTTATATATATATTTTAGAAATATATATATATATATATTTATATATTTATTTATTTATTGTATACGTACACACTTATTACGACATCAATAAACAGCAGGCTTTTCTTTTTTTAATCATTCCTTTTATACGTATTACAACGAATTATAACTTTCTGATTTTTGCATGTATAATCGCTTACCAGAAGATATTATTCTTCGTAACTTGTTTTTTTTTATGTTTTTGAAACAGGAAAGTGTGAGAAAAAGATAACTTCATATTATTTATATCAAGAGATCGTTTCTTGATCACGATTACATTCGTTGAAAAAGGCAAGTAATCTATGTAGATCCATGACTAATATTTTATTGTAAGTTTGTGGTCCTCAGAGTTTCGAATTAGAGTATTTTTCTTTCTCTCTCCTCCTCTCGATTATTGGTTAATATATATTTCTAGGCTTGTGCACCGAGAGGTCGTACGTATTTTGTGGTATGCTCGAAGATAATACAGTAAAAGATAATACGCATTTTGTTTTGTAATAAATTTACACTGTAATTTGCGAATATTGTCCACAAACAAATCGTTATAAAATTTAACTACTTGTGCAAAACAAGCATAGATACAAGTTTAAATTTTAATTGATGAAAATGATACAGCATTTTATTAGCAACAATCTTTTGAATTGTATCTAGATATATTTTTGTATCCTTCTCTAGCCATTTGCTAAGAAGTAATTAGCGCATCTACGTTTTGCCGCGACTCACACTCGAACCACTCGATTCATTCGAATCGTATTGTGAGTGATGCTTTATGCGATGCTATGCTCAAAACACATATACATCTTTCACATATATATCTCTTCAAGATATAATCAAGATATAATCAAGATATAATCGTAGCAAATGCGTTCTGTGTTAATAATTCGTTCTAATAAAATTGCACGAAAACGTCAGTATTAATAAAATGCATTACGATGTTTACAATGCAAACCTTAATCATACGCTTGTCATAATCACCTTTTCATTTATTTCGATATGTATATAATTATTTCCAATGCTCCGTAAATTTTGTCAAAAATTTATATCGGAACACGCATAGCGTTTTTCATTTTACAACGAGGAATTCCCGCAAATCTTTTACGAAAACGTCCCAATTTAATAAACTATTTCAAAGTGCGAATTGGAAGAATATTGCAAACCCGCTTTTGCACGAGAATATGACTGTCTAAACCTATGTTTTTAAGTTATAAGCCTCTGCCGGAGGAATGCTTTATATATACACATATATTATACATATACACATATATTATATATATATTATATATATATATATACATATATTATATATATTATATTTATATATATATATATTATATATATATATATATATATATATATATATATATACATTGTTATCTAAAATGTATCTATATATATCTTTCTGCTCGTCTACATAACATAAAATAACAACATTTATAACGTCTACTGCTATATTAAATATTAAATCTACTGCTATCTATATATTATGTAAGAGTCCGTCTACAATGAAGGTAAGGCTGTAGGAGTAGAAAGGAAGTTGTTTTTTGGTAAAGTAACAACGGGAATAACGAAATGGGTAATTCCCATTTCGCACTGCTTATTACTGTCAATCGATGAAAGACACTTGTTGTAAAGACGCGAAATAATTGTATAGACAAAAATGAAATAAATCCAAGAACCTTATTTCTCACTCTATACTGTTTACTTTCATTATAGACGTCTCTTTAAAGTATCATGTAATCACAAAGACGAAAACGAATGAGTTTCAACGATTCGCGTTCACATTTAATAAATCATAAATAAAAAATGCGACTTTTTGAAAAGTCGCATTTACTGTTACATAAAATTTGTCAGCACAATGATAGTGTCCGTACCATTACTCGTAATTAGCAATATATTTTGCTATGTAATAAAATTTGATACTTTTGATATGGATAAAGCTACAAATTTTATATATTATTAATATATATTATGTTCGTTATCGTTCGAGAACTTTTGTTCAATATGTATATTAGAAATAAACGCATATTTCTGCTCAAGTAGTCGATTGCAAACTACTTGCATGTTCATTTTAATCGGAGATATAAAAACAAAAATAATTTATTATTCTTATCAAGTTTGTTTTAAAAAATCAATTTTTTTTATACTGAAATAATAAGTTTCTACATTGCGATTACCATTATTTAACAAAATTCAAGATAGTTAGAAACATTTTTTCTCTCCATTTATTTATGCAATTTTAACATATTAAATAATTTTATCTTATAAGGATGCTTTCTATACGTCATATCTTTTATTCTCGTAAAAAAGCTATTCCGTGGACGGACACTGCACAAGCTGCACGATATTCAGCGCATCAAGGATATAACGCGCAGAGAAATAGCATAAAAATATTTCCATCATTCTCGTTTAATGTTTAATAAAGAGAAAATAAATCTGCTAGTTTTTTAAGAAATTTTTTAACTATATTAGATATAGCATTGCGAGTCCGCACAAAAAAGCATGCAGTGTCTGTCAATTTTGCCATTCACATTTACATATATATATATATATATATATGTGTGTGTGTGTGTGTGTATATGTGTGTGTGTGTGTGTGTGTGTGTGTGTGTGTTGTGTATATATATATATATATATATGTATAACATCAGCACGTTTGTCATCAATATATCAATAAAAATATGTTCGCAAACGCGTGTGACTGCGCATCAAAATACACGCAACGTTCAGAATATGCAAAACCACGTTTATAAATAGAATATACGTCATTTTATGCCTTGCATTTATCTTTGACGTAACGCAAAGACATATGTTTTGAAATAAAGACACTTAATTATATGAATTTGTTTTGATCTCGCGAATTTGTTCATAGACTTGTATGAAAATGGAACTTTTCGATAAAAAAAACGCACGTATTTCAATCGCAATCATGCTGCATAACTTCCAAATGTGCTTTTCTTCTTGTTACAATTTCAAGCATTCCGAACAAATATGAAAAAGTTGCGAGGAAGGTAGTTTATACGAGAAGTTCCTGGTCCCAGTTCTCAAGCATTATTGCCAACGGCACTTGCTATTCCAAAACCGCCTACTTTTGCATTTTCGAGAACCCGATTTCGGCGACACAGAACTTTTGATAAAATCTTTCTCTACCGCGGGGAATACTTTTTTCTCCTTTATCTTGTATATTTGATCAACGCGTGACCACTCGCCGAATGTTTTATCAAAGTTCTCGTCGAAGTGAAAGACACTTAAATTTTAATTTCAAATTTTGCACACAACGTTCGCGAATCGGATATTGACCAACTTGAACGCTTCAATTACAATTACTTTTAGAATATTAAAACTGTGAATACTATTGTTTTCATTGTACATGTGACAAAACAACGATTTCTACAGTTTTCAGCATATATATGTCATAAAATCTTACTGCCAGATATTAATTAATTCAGTGTTGACTATAATTAAAACATATATTGAACAGCTGAACATAAAAAATGTGCAAAATTTGATTATGTAACGCGCGTACACATACCGTATCATTTAGACAGTCGTATCTAAAAAAGTGTGATCACAGATTGACAGAAGGCGCGTAAAACACGATTTTATACATATACAGTCACGAGAAATACGTCATTACAATAATTTATATAATTAATATATTATTAATAAGTAAAAAAAAATATATTATTAATAAGTATACTTATATAGATCTATGTATAT
The DNA here is from genome assembly GCA_014825475.1 of Pseudomyrmex flavicornis. Classification (NCBI taxonomy): domain Eukaryota; kingdom Metazoa; phylum Arthropoda; class Insecta; order Hymenoptera; family Formicidae; genus Pseudomyrmex; species Pseudomyrmex flavicornis. The sequence goes on from QVNW01000208.1 coordinate 64,594, forward strand.
ACAGTATATATCTATGTATATACAGTATATATTTGCGTGTATATGTTACTTACATATATATATATATGCGTACTTACTTTACTATTTTGGTTTTCACGTAGGCAAAGTAAAATTTTTTTCAGTTATATGTTCGATTATGTTATAACAACAATTAGTTTCTAAACTACTAGTTTTTGGAAAGTTTACATGATTTTTGAAAAAAAATGCTTTTTACACTTTCGTGTCAAAGCTCTTGTGAGTATGAATAACAACGTAAAAGTATAAGTAAAAGCACGCGCGCTTTTTTAATGTTAAGCCTGTTCTACATTAAGCGCAAACGCAAGTTACAAGTTTCGTGGAATTGATCAATCACGTTGATCAGTTGGCTGATTTGACTAATGCATTTAGTCAATTCAATAAGATCTGCAAACTTGCGCTTAACATAAAATAGATTTCCATTTTCGCACGGTAACGTATCTTATACTCATCTTATTATTATGATATATGTACAAACGAAAGTTTAGGCGTAAAACGCGACGGATATGTTTTTAAAGACATAATTTAACAATATAGTTTGAAGCCGCGGTCGAGGAATGTACCGCGTATACGTGTATAAAACATACAAAAAAGATAATGAGCTCTATGGGAAGAGAATGCGTAAACATAATCAGTAAACATAATTAGAATTTACATTTATATGAGTAAGAATTTTTGCGAAAGTGCATTTTCGAAAAACTTCCGGAGTTATTTGTCTACAAATAAATTCTTTTTGAAGAAAATACCGTTGTCGGTTTACAGAAATCTGATATTCGTAATCGCACAACTGCGTAGCGCGTTGTATGGACGGAGCAAAGCGCGTTCTCATGAAAGAGCGAATACTGAATAAATAGTCACTCGCAAATGCCAAAGCGAAACATCCCTTTCACTGAAACTGTTGCTAAATAAATCGCGATTTTTGGAAACAAGTGTCTGTTCCAGTAGAGAAACGCGACAGCAAAATGAACGTATCCCGTGCTGCCGGTACGGTGGATAACACGTAACTATCCAGTCGGGTTGCAAAATGGCATGGTTGTTTTCTAGAATAATTGTTACGACGATATTTACTCACCGATTTACACAAAATATGCGAGAATTTGTTAGAAGCAATCAAGTCACGCGAGGAATATCGTCTATACTGTGCGCGTTAATATGTTGATGCTATCGCGGATATATATAAAATTTCTTTTACTCATCTTCCGTTTTTTCGGTTTCTGAACAGTATTTTTTGTTTTATTTTATTTTTGATTATAATAAATCTCGGTAGACATTTTTAGCTATCACCGTGTCAAAATCACAGAAACAACAAGAATTGTGCAATACACTCGTTTATTCTCAGCGCGTTTATTCAGTGGATAATTGCGGCGTACGTGTACTTCGACAGATAAGAGCAATTATATAATCGCAACCAGATATGTTCAGAGACAAAAAATACATATATATATATATATATATATATATATATATATATATGTATATAATTAAGTATCAAACATCAAGAGCGATATGTAGATTTAAAATTAAGTGGATCGATGGCAGCGTCACGAAGAGAGTTTTGGTTTTATGAAACAGCAAATCTATATATGAAGACAAGACGAGGAAAGGTTTCTTAATCAATGAATTTTAAGGAGTACAGATTACATGCAAATTGCCACAGTTCTAATTGCACGCAAAACGCTCTGCGTCTATCAACTTATTTTTAGTTTTCACCGAATTTATGTCGATATATATTTAATATTTATCGATATATTCTTAAAAGTTACATATTTTTGCTAATAAAGTGGCATTCATTACGGTACTTAGTTCGCTTTTTTGTTCTTCATCGATCGTCATCGAAATTGAAAGAATCTTCGCCACAAGTAATCGCTCTCGTTTTACATAATAAATGGTCGAGTAATGCTTCTTTTTTCCCGTCCTTTCAAAGGAATCTCGCTAAATTGCACCGAACACCGAAACCAACCTACTAGACGAGCAAAGTAAGTAAAGTTTTAACTGATATTATTGCCATCTTTATCATCGAATCGCCCTTATCCGAGCCACTTGACTTTGTTCTTCGTTACCGGAATGTTATTACTTTCGGGGGAATGATGAACGCCAAGTATCTCCTTAAACATTACAGCATTTTTATCTATTCTGCTGACTTACTGCGGCGAGACCGCCATAATTTGGAATGGGGCGCTCGCGGCTACCAGCCGTATGTTCGTTAAGAGGATGCTGAACCGACAGAGAAACTCAGCCAAAATGCCACTTAGCAGCTACGTTGTCGGGTAGCTGGCGCCATCTCTCGGGA
>QVNW01000209.1:0-35321 GCA_014825475.1 Pseudomyrmex flavicornis
GTGTGTGTGTGTGTGTGTGTGTGTTATAAAAGAAAGAAACAAATATTTTTAGTTTTTTGTTCAAGTAACGCGTTAAAGAAATAACATTGTTTAGCATAATACTTGGCTTCTTTGATTAACGTAATCTCCTGGTTGGAATTCGATAAAATATTTTAGCACGGTAACATTAATTTTAGCGTTTCACGACATTTTATTTCTGACAGTTTAATTAATTTTTTATTTTAAGTTTAATTAAACTTTTTATAGGCAGATCGAATCAGACTTTTTATAGGCAAGCGTGTTTACAGAAAGATTATTTTTAGTTGTGACTGAATCGTTTCAATATTCAAAATTTGTGCACATATTTTTTTATGATGTATGTATGTTACTTACATCACATATGTATTTAAAAATCCATTTAACGCGCTGTGTCGACGGCAATTTTTGTCGCGCATCTGTTATTGCACGTGAGTTATTTGATGTTTTTACAATAAACATTTTTAAGAAAATTATATAAATTTGACAGAGACGTGCGCAAATGTATGAGAAAACAAGAAAAATAGGAATTTGCTTTATTTTATCATAGAAAGATTTTACTGCAAAAATATATAATTCAATTCTAATTCAATTTTTTATTTTGTTATTTGTTGATTGTGTACAATTTATCATAAAATTAATATTATTTAAAATGATGAAGATGAAAACACTTACAATAGAATATAGTTTTCTTACTTTCTTCAGGCTTTGTATACATTCTCTGACGTGGTAAATACTTCCGGATTTGTTTTCTTTTTCTTTTGCTTCTTTGTGCCAGATATATGACGAAATTTTGACAGAGTCGCCATATTTCAAAGATAATTCGCGCTTTATGAAAACGGAAGACCTGCCATTTTACAGCCGTCTTCTTTGGCGCGCGCGCGCACACACACACACATAAATGCGCGTGCGCGTGCCTGTCCTACCGCTGATAGCGCATATGTAATATAAGTCGCTCGATATTTTACCAGTTCGAAGGCATTCCGGATGCATAAAATGAACGTTAGCATCGCATGCTGCAGAACATCGAGTATATTTTGCATACTCTTCTTCCTCTTCTCCAAAGACTATGCTCGTACAATCCTACTGTATGTGTATGTTCCATGAGTAATAAAGGATACGTATTTTTGAGATTGAAAGATGCAAAATTATTAGAATCTAAAACTAAATAACGGTTTCTAGTTTAAATGTTATTTCGGGTCATGAATTAAAAAAATATATAAATTTTTTAATTATGTCGACTTAACTGCTTTTCTCTCATACGCGCGTTTAAAAAATATAAAACTAAAATTCATGAATCGTGTGTCGCAAAAATATATATCCGCAAATACATATCCGCGAACGACGTATTCAGAAACCATTAATGCACCCCGGTGTGTATGTACACACATCTATATAGTCTTTTATATAAACCAAGAATCATATTTGTCTATCACTCTTTTGTTCCCCGTCGGCTGTCGATGCAGAATAATGGATCGCAGCGGCGCAAAATGGATGTAATAATAGAAGAGAAATTGATTTCCCACATCCATACAGAGCATTCGTAACAAGGTCGAGTAGATTAATCGTGAAAGGAAAAAACGTTTTCGTCGTGCGTGTCCGATTATTATCGATGCGCAAGCGTCGAGCACTTCTCGATCCAATTTGGATAACGCGCGTGTTGCCTCCCTTCTCCCGTTCCCCTCTCCCGAAAATATAGCTGCTGTATATTTCTCCCAGAACGTCGATAAAAATATATTGTCGAGAAAGAGATTTTATATTCACGCAAATTTTTGGCTTTGATCTTCCGTTTTTAAATTTTCGGAAGGAAAGAAAAATGCGAACTATTAAAGATGAAGAGAGAGAATATATGTCATGAAAATGTCAAAGGTAATTTTACGCGTGATATATATTAGAGCACAATGTAACCTCTTGGTAGTTCCGCTTAAAGATACAATAGTGAAACTACAATAAAGTAAAGTAAATAAATGAATTGTCAAGAGAGAATGTACCCGCGTATATTTTGCATCTAACCTTTCGGAAGAAACATATAAGCGCGACTGTGTACGAATTTAATTTTGAATGAGGAACGCTTTATCAGAAAGTCGGAATTTTTCGCGAAAGATGACGAATTTTAGCGGTTTACATTCGTTGCAGCTACAGCCTCAACAGACGCGGAGATATTTTACGCGATATTATGTTAAGTTTAAAGGCGCCCGGAAAAGTGTAGGAGTTTCCTAAAGTGCACCCCAAGGGAAGAACCGGGAGGCAAAGAAGAGGGCAAAGAAGAGGGAGCAGCTGACCCGAAAGAGGCGAGCATCGATAAAACTCTTTTACATTACATTACGCTCGACGCGAGCGCATCGCCTCGATCTCATAACATTAATGCGTGTTGCATATCGCGCTCTCGCGCTCGTCATTCTGCATGTCTTTCGTATTTTCCGATACGCGCGCGCATAGCGAAATCTCTCAAATATTAGAGAGAAAACATTTCACGCTTACTAGCATTTATAAGTTTCTTTTTGTGCAATAACAGCTTAAATTTTTCTTCTTCTGCCTCGACAACAAATCTGTAGATGAACAAACAAATGACGTAACAATTTCACAAAAATGTAAAAATTTTTATATAATAGATAGCTTTGACATTATATATTTGGACTGTGTTCGATCTGACACGTACAAAATATAATTCCAGCTTTATCGTATCGAATAAGCTGCTTAAAGTTTGAACTGATCAATGTATTTTGAATGTAGTACGGACAAAAGCCGATCATCGAACGAAAATGAGTTTGCAGTTCTACGATATCGATTTTTCTTTTTAGAATAACTAATATCTCTGTAACTATCGGTTAGTGCGAGTTCAGATTGCGATATCTATTTAATTAGTCTTACACGGGAAGTAGAAGATTAAATCTCGGGATAGATTCGCGAAATATACACTCAGAGCGAAAAAGCAATCGGTGCGATTCACATCGATGGACATAATTTTTCGGTCAAAATGTCCGTGGATCTACGTGACAAACTCTTATTCTCAGCTCGTTAGCGCTCGCTTCGCGAGTTCGAACCATTCGAAAAATAGAAAAGCTCGGTTTGATCGACGTTTAATCGGCCGAAATTGCCGGTCGAGTATCCCCGAACTGCTGCACGCATCAGTTCTGTTAGAGAAGAGAAGTTGAATCGGGGGAGGGGAGGGAGGGAAAGAAGATAGAATGGAGAGGCAGAGAGAATAGGGACAGGATGGGAAAGCGACGAGCGTCGTTACAGCACGTACGAGAGCTCGCTCGTAATGAAACAACGACGAGCCTCGCGACAGGATTGGCGGATATCCAACGGTCAGTTATTCCTTCTCGAACTTTCTGATATCGCGGCTCTTAAATCCGATTAAAAATGCCCAGGCTCGCGCGGATCCGTGAAAAAACTTCCTTGCCTACTTTGAATCATATCTTTTTTTACTACCTCACAGTAGTTTCAATCACTCTAACCAGTCTCTCGTTTCAGATGACACAACCCACTTTTTAACGAATCAGGAAATAACACGTTAAAAATATTTTAGAAAAATCTGTCTTGAGTATCGAATGTTTCTACTCGAAATTATCTTTTGTTCGACAAAAGCGTAGATGCATCTGTCGTCGGTACGCACGTAAACGGTATGTCATCGTATTGCTTTGCATAAAACATAAGGGGATGTATTAGCGCATCGGCGCCAAATATATCCTGCAGCAGGTAAACGAGGCACTCAGGATATTACGACGATACGGATGGTTCGTTTCCGGGAACTGACGCCACTTCCAGAGTTCGATGACTCGGCACGCTCTCCCTCCTTTTCACTTCTCTTTAAAAGTGGCTACAAATGTGAGAGCAAGAAGTTAATGTCGACGACATATAGAAACGCGGACAAGGTTGTATTAGAAGAATTGTTTATATGATTGGCTGATTGTAATTAAATTAATTGAATGTTTAAAAAAAGAAGAAACCTCTGCAAAACAGAACAAAATATACAGAGGATAAATACCCGGTAAAGTATCAAATTTTTACACAGAAGCACTGTCATTTCTTTTTTTTTACGCGCGCGTTATAAATCGTTAATCTACAAAACTGCTGTAACTTTTGCATGGGTGGCAAAATTTCAAATGGAATTTTGCAAGTTTCAGTAGCACGGAATCTTATGTTTTACACAAAATGAGAAATCTCCGTCGCAAGTTCTCGTCCTTTTTCATGCTCGAAACATTCGCGAAACGAAGGAACCGTACGTGCGTATCTTGCGCGCGCGCGTCTATACATATTCATATTGCGCACTTCGCGCAAGCGCTTTCGAGTAAATAAACGTCGCGGTAAAAAATCGAGGACATAAAGAATGCATTTTAAAATTCTGCACTCTCATTGATATTACATAATTCATCGCTCATTTACGGCGTCATTTATGAAGCTGAATGTAAAAGCAAAAAATAGAAACACAAATGATAAAAGAAAAAATTGAAGATAGCAAACTGGAACGCTAAGTACAAACGTATAATAAGGTAAAATAAACAGTTCATTACGGATTCCTACTATCGTGAAACTTGTCGTGACAGATGGCAGATATGTCCGGTCGGTTACCTGTGCAGTTACTGCATGCAGTAGATATTTTTACTCAGATACTTCAAAGGGTTGATCAAAATTGGCAACATTTACGGAAAGAAGGAACATTTTTTTTAGATACGACAGATAGATTATTGCTAGACGAGATAAAAGTAGTAGCAAGCTGCATATATTTGATAAAATTTTCTATATATAAACTTATAAATTATATATTTGACTGTGATAAAAACAAAGTTTAATTTCGACGAAAAATCTATCATTTTCCAAACTTTCTTAATTCTAAAAATTTACAATTTCAATGAGAGCGCAATAAAAAGTGTATTACTAATATACGATGTAGATATTTCTCTCGAGAACAACTTATACATCCGGAAGAAGTGGAACATAATAATCCTGATTCCTTCAGTCGAGCAGCTTTTATCCGTGAGATATACCGGACGACAAGAAGGACCGCACGAGTGATTTAGTATAGCTTGCAAGCAAGACACAGAAACATGCTCGGATCGCACAATGTCTTTCCCGCATCCTACGTTCCTTTCAAGAGAAACACTTGAAACTGGTGAAATAGCGAGAAATAATTAACAAAGCGAACTTAATTCATTCAGTTGGTTAAGAGCGGAAAAGATTTGAAGTTAAGAAGTGAAATTCATCAACTTGAGTCGGCCGTTCGAACTCGTAGTTTTAAAATATGTTTTCTTCTTTTTTTTCTTTCAGTTCTATCGAATCCTTTCAATTGTTTCCAGGATTGAAGAAAAGACACGGGAAGAGAGAAACTTTTTTGCTCTGTTGAAATTCAGGTAAACAATGAACAATATCGTTATCCTTAAAAGATTTTCTCAAAGTTTAATATAACGCGATTTTTTGTTTTTGTTGACATTGGCGATCATCTCACAACACGTTGTTCTTTGATCTTTCAATCTAATTTCTCTCTATTGGATAATTTATCACATTTACTAACGCAAATTCTTTTTACTCTATGCTATGTTTAATGGATGTCTCACATATTTCTCTCGTTCAATAGACTTCCTGACAAGAAATCTACAAAGTTAATTTTTAAATCACATACACACATAGCGACAGATTTAAGTTGACGTAAAAGAAAGAAAAAGAGAAAGCGAGATGAATGAAAATATTTCCGACAAAATTTTGCAAATCTCATTAAAAGTTAAGTTTGAGCCACGATGGCAGAAAGGATTCGCAGACTTTTCGTCGCACAAATCCCGCCATCTTGGATCGCGTTCGACCATGAAACACATGTCACGTGACCCGGAACGCAATAACGGGCGCGCGTGTTTGTTCGACCGTTCTCGATTGTTCACGGCCGATCGTCGCAAATACGGATAATCCTTTCTGCACGAAAGACCTTTTCGAATTTGTGGGTTTTACTATAAAATCGATTGGGAAAGTCGTCTGTGCTCGCGCGCTTGCACGCACATGGACTTCTGCTCTAATGAATTAATCGCGCGCTAATAACCAGTAGTAAGCTCGTCCCGCAGGCAACATTGTTAATTTGCATACGATTATATTACAGCCCAGTCTTTGTACCGACATATAATTAGTCCACGTTATATTCTGTCTTTTTGAGACTCCATGTGTTCCTCACGATATTAAAATCGCATACAATTGTGAAACAAAAACAATTTAAATAGAAATCACGAATAATATTAAAAGAATGTTGCTTTTAAATTGTATCCTAGCGCGCGATTGAGAATTCAAGATAATTCGTATCTAAATGTTGCTAATTTTCAATATCTTTTTTAGTTTTTAACTTTACTTTAGTTCTTTACGTATATAATACATACATACGTTATTCAAGATTAACGAATAGCGATGCGGCTCAAAAATTGCATCGGAAATTTTTAATTGAATCGGACTTAGAAAAAGATACGTTTCGTGAGCGAGATATCTCGAATGACCCTGAATTTCGTCCGTTTCGATGCGCACCAATTAAATTCGCTTTATTCCGTCCACGACGAGTTTTATTAAAGCCGCCGATAATTACCGCGAAGTAGGTCGCGACTCCATTGAACGAATAAAGCGGATAAAAAGAGTATCGACCGATCGGAGAAACATCGAGCTACCGGGTGTTCGTTATCAAACGCGGTAGCGATTAACTTCTTAATTGGCGAAGTTTTTTAATTTCTTTCGCATTTTCTGTTTCTCCTTCCGTTCATTTCTCCTAGTCCTCTTCCTCCTTTTCCCGCGCTGATTAATACACACCGAACAGAAAATCTTTCGTCGATCGCGTTGTATATGAAGCAATTGGGAGAAACAAAAAAATTTTCTTCGTTAAACTTTCTTCTCGGCAAAGAAACATCGATACAATAATATAAGAAGATGAATAAAAGATACTCTTCTTTCAAATATATATATATAATAATAAGAAAGTCGACGAGAAACATCTTAAAAGAGATATTTTGATACATCTCTCTTAACTTTTTAGCACTTCAACGAGAAAGCAATTCCGTAACTTTATTTTGTTTTCATGATGCATTTTTTGTAAGAAAAATATATTCATGTACTAAATCTCTGATTTTAAAAATAAAAAAAAACCAAACAAATATCGATTTCGATTTCTCGAATCTTTCAATTCCAAGATTCTGCTGCGGATCTACATCCTCCAGAACACCTTGCTTGTCGAATCCCACTCTCCTCTCGGAATGGATTCAAAGCACTTCGCGAATAAAGTGCAAAAATGCACGGGCTTGCATCGCGGGGGAACGAGAAAGGATATTTTTTTGCTCGCGCGTTCAACGGCGACGATCGCTTTACGCGCTTTCAAGCGCACCGCGTATTCTCGGGCGATGCTACAATGGCGTCCCAATATGCAGAACGGCATCGAAATAAGTGGGAAAGGAAGAGGACGAGGTGTAAGAAAAGGGTAATGTCGCGCGCTCGCGATGTTGGAAGCTTCCTTCGAGCTCGCAAAGTGCCGTCACCCTCTTGCGCGCGCGAGGGCGCGTTTTCCGTCGTTCTTCTTATTTTCTTTCATGAAGCCGAAGTGGCTGTTTACATACGCACCCGACAATTTTCGTTGTCACCTTTTCCAGAATATTTCTCTCTTATTGCGAGTGTTTATTTCGTTGTTATTCAAACATTACACTCTCGAGAAGTGAACTAAACACTTTCAGCAAGATTAAATATAAATTAAATATACGTAAGCGTGTGAATTCTTATATCAGATTCCGATCAAAATATTTAGAAATTTCCTGAATGTCGAACGATCGATCGCGACCGAGCGAGATATAATTTTCATCGAAAGACACAAACTTTTCATATTAATACAAAACTTTACAGATGCGTCTGTCTTCCGTGTGACGACGTTGTCGTTTCCTACGAAGACAGTTCGTATCGTTGGAGAAATAAAAGCAGCAGGCGGAAAGAGAAAAGAAATGTAAAACGAAGCAAGACGCGTAGTAACGATTCGTTGCATAAAGACTGCACTCGAAGGGATGGCGGAAAGGAGGTACGTGATCGTAATATTGAGCTGGTACCGCGACGCGGTAGCTTGAGCTTTTACGCATCCTTCCCGGCTCGACTTAAGAATAGCACGAGCCAGAGGAACAAACGCAATAAAAACAACGAAAATCTATCGCGCGCGGTTGTCTTTACGCAAAAGCAATTCTGTCTTATCAGTTACGCGGCGCGTAAAAACGTGACGTGACATGTGAGAACGACAGTCATTAAACCAATTGGCTGAATGTGTGACTTACATTTCACCGTGTCGTACGTATCCGCAATAAGCAACTTTAGTGCATTTGATTCCGCGTACGTGATACATCTCTAAACGGTGGGAGGATGTATAAAGTATTCATGAAACTGTACTCTACTTCTAAAATGCACACTAGCGTGAAAGAGGGTGTTAATTTTCCAGCATTATGTCCACTGACGTCTTCTAGGCTCGTATCTATCTGGATATGTCGGCTCATAAAAGGAACCCTGCAAGTGTCTCTAATGCGCCGTTACTGCCGAATTTAACGGCGACGTCGTAAACGTGAGACACCGAGGATAGATCTCGCGAGACCATCTTGAACAATGCTGGAAATTTCGCGCTCTCCCAACGGTTCGCGTACCTCATTTCAGCGATACGTTCTCTCTTCTCTCAATTCCACCCCAGAAAAGAGATGACAGACAATGAGATAAGTCTACAATCCAGAAATTTAGATATGAGTCATCTTACACAAATAACACAGAAAATACAGTCTATTATTGCACAAATATATATCTTTTCCTGCGCTCTCTTACGAATGAGAAATAAATTGAAAGGCTCGATTGTGCAGTCAGAAACTTCGTACCGTAACTTCGTAAAGTAATCCGATAAATGATTACACTGTGCATGATAAATGCACATCCGATATGTAAGTATTTGAAAATCGGTAATATCAATTCCGATGCCAAAATCTAATCAATTCGACCGTGTTATTCATTTGCGAAACGCGAATGCAACGCAAACAGAATGGAAGTGGGGGAAGGGAAGAACTCGGCGACGCTGATTATAACTCATCGCGGCTCCTCGCATATTCATAGAAAGCTTGTCATGTGATTTACGCGCGTGTAATACATTTGTAGGACTCCCGTGGCGCGCTTCCGCTTTACGGATTCCGGACTTGAGCAAAAAACCGGCTACGTCATTCGCACAGATACGATTAAATCATTCTGATAAAAAAAGACTCAACGTTATAAATGTATTTCTAGAGAGTATTGATGAAGAGAGTAATAAAACACTTTCTTTCAGCGTTTAATGTACATTTAAATATTATAATTGAACGTAATATTCAATATCTCTCAATATAGATAATATTTTTTTTTATACACAAATAAAAAATCTCTCACAAATTTAATCTTATCACAAATTTAAAAATTCATTCACAAAATTAAAAAATTCATCTTTAGATATCATCATGATCTATACTTTCTAGATTAGACATTCGCACACAAATAGCGCGATAAGCCCGGGAATACACCGAGTAATTCAACAGAAGTTAGGTATCCTCTCTCTTCTCTTCATGAATCGCTCAAACAGTCAAAAATAACCCACGCTTCCTCGGTAAACGGAAGCTCTTCACCATTTCCGACCTCGCCCCTAGTCGAGGCAAACACAGAGGCTCTCTCGAAGTAGCCCTTAGCGAAGGAGTTCTACGCCTGTCTGCATCTATAATCATCGGTTTAGATCTGACATCGCACTACCCTCTTCGAGTCTCTGTGAGGGCAGCCGCGGAGAGTAGAGGGATATGGCCGTCGACTGGAGGCGGCTTTGGAAGGGCTGTTTAAGTGGCCGGCGATAAGATAACGTCCGGAAGGCGGGTAACGGGCAATTAATTCGGGAGTAGCTTGGGTAAACAGTGCCGAGAAATTAAAAGCTATTTGTCACGACCGCGCAAGAAGGGTGACGCCAGGAAGGATAGCGCCGCGCGAGGCCGCACAAGCTGGGGAATTAAGATGGCTGCGATACGCGCATACCATGTGCATAAAGGCGTGAATTTCAACTTGGTTTAGTGTCGCGCGTAAAAGGATGCTAACCAAATAAGTAGACGAACGATATATATATATATAAGTCACGCCGTGAAAAGCAGTCCTTATGAGGTGTTGATATAATGTCGCGCTTGAAAAACAGACTTTTAAAAGAAACCTCGTAATAAACAATTAACTATGCTAATCTCATATTAAGATTTACACATATTATGTGTGTGCATATATTATACTCAAAATACTTACATAATTATGGAATACCTTGCATTTAATTATCTAGCTTATTAAGTTAAAAAAAAGTTGTACGACTTACGTTTAATCTAGTGAAAGAAAAGTTGGCTAAATGTCGGCAGGCCGCTAACGAGTAGGATTGTTTCCAGATTGTGCCTTTCGACGTACGCGCCAGTAATGTTACTTTGTAGAAGCTACGCGGAAATTTACAGGAACGTTTACGTACTAATTACGCGCGACACAGATGGCGCTCAACTAGAAAGTGCTAGGCGCATTTCACGTGGCAGCCGTCGCTTTAATGATCATTAAGTAATTCAAAATAAGCAGACGTGCCACACGCCGAGTTTCTTACTTCATCGACAGAATTGTCGGACTCGCCTATGAATAAGACACTGATCTAGTTGCATATTACCATGTCTCAGTAGTACTATTATTGTGAATAAAAGTGAACACTACTATTAAACATATTTTACAAAAAAAAAGTAACGTTAAAGAAAACAGCACTGTTAATAACGCTGAAATGCAAGTAAGGCGATACTTAAACATTAATCTCAAAATTAATCAAAATTAGTCAAAATTAATTTAAAAAACGTAAAAAACCTTAAAGGTTATAAATAAATGTTACAAGAAAAAATATTTTAAAATTGACAGTACTCATATATACCGAGCAATGGAACGGGAGATTTTACAAAGAATAAATTGGAACTGTCTTTGGCGACGCGTCACGTCGTTTATTGTCATTTTTTTCGATACTAACTACCGGCGTACGTCTGTCTCTCTTTGGTAGAATCGACATGACCGTCCAACGATTTATTCGGTGGGATTTGTACAAGTCGTTCATTTTCAGAGTGACATCAGTCACACACACACAACATTTTAAAGTCTCAGAAAATATATACAAAAAAACCTATGTAGAGGTGTTTTTAAAAATTTTAATACTGTTAAAAATAGAACTGCGCATTGCAATGTCGATAAAATTTTCAATTTTGTGAGATATAATACATACACTAATTCTACACAGACTTCCATTTCAAGCTCGTGCAAGCTATCGTTCTATCTTATGCAATTTCATCAGTAAAACGAACGACTGACTGTTGATATTGTCCGGAGATAAGATAGAGACTATGTGCAAGTTCAATGTTCTTTGCTAAGCGCGAAAAAAACGAAGGTTAAAAAAATTAAAAAAAAGAGAGGAAAAAAGAGAGAGAGAGAGAAGAACACTATATGAAAGCGCAAAAGAAATAGATAGAATCATTTCGTATGATCGCGGGAATAAGATTAAGGTTGAAGATCGAAAAACCTAGCAATTTAAATTTAAGAGTTCATGATCACGAAAAGAACACGTATATTCCGTGAAAATTAAGTTTCTCAAAACTTTGATTCATATTTACCGCTGAAACATTAGTTAATCTTCATTTATCTCATAAAAGTAAAACCAACCGAGTTGCAAATATGCGTTTTAACAATCTACTCTATTTTTTACCTCGTCGAAATATATAAGTATATCTCTCGCATATAGTTCACAGTATCCTGCAAAACTTATCTCGTAAGAAAATACACTTAGTACATAATTAAGAAATTCAATTTGATCTTTTGATAACTGGAATAATGAGTATTATTAAAAAAATTAATCAGATCCGACACTATATAAATTTCTCGATCTGGAGATACTAAATGTATAAATATCTCGATGCTAAGCGCATCAGAGATAAAAAGATATACTAAAACATTATCACGGACAGATGAAAAAAGATAGAGAACACGGTCAGATTGGTATAGAGTGTTGAATTATGTGCGCATGGAGTTGCAGGTGAGAGAGCGATGTGGAGGGTGAGGAATGAAGCTCAGACTGGAGGGGTAATAACTCATAGAGTACCGTACACAATACCATTGTGTTCGTTGTACAGATTCTGCTGAGAACAGGACTGCGCGTATATACAGGGTGTTTCTAATGAAATGGGTCATAAAATCTTTGATGATGTATTCTACGTGCACACAAACACACACACACACACACACATATATATATATATATATATATATATATATACACGTAGCACATGTACGTACGTACAGTGGAGGCCTCAAATCTATTGTACATGTTTTCAACCTTCGACATAATACACGTAGCACATTCTTGCCATCTTTCCGTTCAGGAATGTATTCTCTGTGAAAACAGTCTCAGAGATCACACAAATCATTTTACAACATCAGCGACTTTTCGCGTTCAATTCTTATGTGTAATCAAAAGTTCTAAGGTTGAAACATTATAACTTGTTGTATGCAACATAAATTTTTGAAAAAATGCAACGTAGAATATTCATATTCTTTTAACATTTTAGAAACTTCTGCATTTAAAAGAAAACAGAAGAAGGAAGAAAAATAAAAAAAACGAGAAGCAAGACGCGTAGGAAGTGACATTCCGTTGGAAAGAGATGTTAAAAGAGAGAGCGATGCGAGAATGTCGAAGGGCAATGAAAACGCAACATCAAAAGCGTTGAAAAGAGAAGTCATGCGCAACATCAGAGACGGTAATTTTCACTTTTTGCTCCGGTTAGTTTGCAGTACGTGCATCTTTATATGTTTTCACATTTTAAATTTGCACAGTAATGAAATTAAATAAAGAAATCATTATTTTAAAACTATTGAAATTAAAATCGGAAATAATCAAATGTAAAACTTCAAAAAAGTTACATTTTATCTTAGTAGAAAGTTTTTTAACTTTCAACTTACGTTTAAAATACGATTACGTTTAAAATACGGTTACGTTTAAAATACGATTATCACGATATGATATTTAATCAATTTTGCAAGAGTTACATAATGTATCGAATTTTTGTAAACATCGTTATTCCTTATTTTCTCGCTGTGATCAAATATCATTACTATTATTGTTAATATGACAATAAAAACTTCATATCATATTGATTTTCAAGCTAATATATGTAAACGACCGAATATTAGGTAAATTGATATTGCTTTCATGCGATATTTTGTATCGTTCTTTACAATTTCCGCGTTCCACATTTTCCATTTTTATTCTGTATATGAATTTGTATTGTTTTTCTTAAATTTATGATTATTGATTATTCTATACACACAAACAAGGAAACTTGAACGAATTGTAGTCCGTTACGGAAATTAATATCTCGCTGTTTCAGAGGAAGTTACAGCTGAGCGTACTTTAACTTAGATGATATCTTTTTCGTTTCATAATCTCGTTCGCAAATCTCTGTCGATTCATAAGTGTCGTCAGCACGCTTTCATTAGCGCCACTGTCGCTGCTATTACTGAATAGCAAGTTCTGGTTAGGTGTCGCATTTATTCTCATTGTAAGAGCTCATTGTCGCCTTTACTAATTAATAGTCATAAATAATAGCAAACGTAAAAACTTGAGTATCAAAAATGTTCATACGGACACGAAAATCTGATCGAAGAATAAAAGAATCTTTACGTAAATATTCGTGCGAGCAACGTTGAAACGATGAAAACCGCAGCGAAAATTCTGATGTGTAATTTGTCAACCGCTAGAAATTAAACGAAAGTGAGTTCGAACCACCGCAATCCTAGATCGTGTTAGTTGCTTCAGAGAAATTGGAGTTTTGTGCTCTATGCTCTCTCGTCTACATTTCGCAAGGAATCAAAGATCGCTTTGACCGCGGTCTCGTGGTTTGATGATAGTCACCACGGGTGTACAGGGGAACAGTTGCGTATGCGATACCCGGAAGTCGCGCAGCTGCCGGAAACGGAAATTAACTACCGCTCAGAAACAATGGTCCTTCCTGAAAGGCCGTCAAGAGAAACGCGATTGTCGCTACCTTCTGTTTCAGAAGAGGTAACTCTCTGTTATCGTACGCTGCTGACTATGGATAACTACATTATTCAGTAATAAAATTGCACGTCAAGACAATAACACGTCAAGACATAAACATAACAATAATCGTTTACGAGTATTTTGAAATTAGTAAGCTAATAATTAAACAAAAGCGAGAGACTCATTTCTATAGAAAATTTCAAAAATTATTAATTACGGGAAAAAATAATCGTCAGTCAAAATAACTTAAAAAAAATATATGGGTTTGCGAGAATTAAGGAAAAGTTAGCAATCTCTTACGCGCGTGTACCTAACTTTGAATCAGTGTGAAAAAAACAGTAGCACAAAAATAACAGCAAAACGATTTTACGTCGCTTTGTTTTTCGGCGAAACAAGCCGAGCCGAAATTATCAAGTATGATGCTTCGTGTTACTGAAATATGTATGAAAGCGCGCCATATGTAGGTGGAGAACAACAAGCAACGTTCTCGGTTCCGCATATACATACATATATATATATATATATGTATATATATATGTATATATCTGGTCCTTTGAGTTATTATTCAAGGCAAATCATAGTCGAGGTCGCACGAGATTAAGCTTCCTTTTACATGCACGAAAGCCCGGTACAAGGAGACGATATCGGATCCTGCTCTCTTCATCACACATCATCCACCTCTCATGTCCCACCTCTTTCGTGTTTCGTGAACACCCGATGTTGTCCTCTGTCCACTATCAGAGATAAGCGCGATTTGGAACGTTGACATACTGAGCAATTCCATATAGCTCATGGTTTGGCCAATATTAGATTAATCGAAGCGGTCAATCGAATTCGAGTCTTATACATCACCGAACTACTTTTCTTAATACTTGAGATAATTCCTACTAAATTATTTAAATTATTCAATATTTTCTTTCAATTGTTTTTTTTGTTTGTTTTGTTTCTACGTGTAATAAACATGTAACAATATTCCGCGAAAAACACTATTTTATTACATACGTATAGCGTCAAACTGTTAATACACTTTGCGATATAACCTTATCTTTCATTTATATAACGAGAGAGCAGAGAGAAAAAGAGAGAAAGAGAGAAAGAGAAAGAGCGCGCACGCACAACGAAGAGAATAAGTTTTAAAAACCGGAGGAAAGAGAAAACTGCACTATCTAAGTCGAAAGTTAGCCTAATTCCTAAACTCCGGAATCTTTAGACTAGCCGTTGGCAGACTAGAGTTGCGCTGACGAGGCTGTGTAAAGGCGATGTGAAGGAAAGGAAGGAAGAGAGAGGGGAGACAGAGTAGGAAAGCTCAAGTTCCTAACGAGACACGCCGTACTCAGCCATGAAACGAACTCACAGCCACCGCTGGAGCAAACACGAGATCTTCAACGATGCGCGAGTGTGCTACGAAATACGAGTATGAACAAACCGGGGAACAGCAACGCCGACGCTGACTAATTATCAGTAGTCCGGAGGAATTTCGCTTTCAGCGTAAACGTTAACCAGCTTTTGTTTAAAACGACGGGTTATTGTCAAAGAACCAACCTCTCCTTTCTTTCCCCTTCCTCATCTTTGCATCGTTCTTTTCACGATGTTCGGAGTAGACGGAGGAGATGCGCAGGACATCTCATTAAAGAACAAAAAGCGGTCGTGCTTCGTAATGAGAAAGAACTGTCACTGATACACAAACGAACAGTGAATAAGAGACAATATCTTAATAGTAGGTAATAATTCGACAACGCAGTGCGTTTGAACTATTATTAAAAAAGTACCATTTTGAAATTATTATTGAAGATGCAATACAAAAAAAAGCATTAGGCAAGCACACACATTGATAATTTTAATTTTTTTCGAACTTATTCTGGACTTTTCCTAAATTTTTGTATTCTTCTTTTTTTAGAATATTTTTAATTGTTCTTGAAGATTCTATGTATTCTCTCGTGTTTTGTTTTTTACTTTTGTATTTTCAAGTGTTTCTTATGATCTCGAGAATTCGAACTGACATATATTAGGTATTTTGAAGGTACGATCTTAAGTATCAGAGGTATCTTGCGTAGAATTTGATGGACGGTAGAGTACTTTCTGTAATTGATGATCCTTCGCGGCAACTGTTGCAGCCGGGAGATCATGAGAGAGCCAGCCAAAGCTTAACCGCAAACAGACTGACCGAGTTTAACGGGTCAACGTCGAACTGCTCTTAAACTTGTCGATCGATCTCTCGAAAATCCTTCCGGCGCCCGCGTAGATCTATTTGATCGATTCGTTTATTAGAGTAAACGAATTCCCTCTATTTTCGCGCACTGCTTGAATAATCGAAAGACGATATATGATTTTAAGCCCGAGTCACGACACACAAATGCCATTTACTGAACATCTAAGAATTCGTTACTTTTTTTTTCATAATTTTTTGACGAAAAACGCGATGTTCTTGTTAGCTAAAATAACATATAGACTAGTTTTTCTCTAACACATGTACTACCACTGTACTATTTGAAGAAAGGGTTTCTATTTTTACGGTTCAATGATCCAGCAAACTGTAATAATATTAGATTCCGTCCTTGGTCACATTTCTGTCGTTATCGACGTCCCGTTGGAATTCCACCGCGAAGTCGACAGACATCCCTGACAAAACAGACGTCACGCCGCTCCGCGTCGCGTCGCGCCGCAGTCGCTACAGAGTTATGCAAACTTGTCGAGATTCGTTTGCCGAACGAGAAACGGCACGGATGTCCTCGTTATCAATGGAGCGTAACTCTTGTTAAGCCCGACAAAACATTCGACTCAACTTGACTTCTCGAATTCAGTTCGGACTTCTCTTTCGCAGGCAAACGCCTCTCGCCTGTGAAAGCACAACAGTGTACAAAGCACGAGATTGCAACTAGAAAACGATTAAACAGTCAAACATATATATTTGAAAGTTCAAACTAACGAAATTAGAGAAATATATAGTTGTAACACGAGAAAAGATTCTCTAGAGAAAAAAATCCTCGTAATATAAAAATCTCTGAGCAGCCTTTAAACTTCTGATTCGCACACGCAAGTGCGCGCACACACGCATAACTCTTAGATACTTCCCACAGAAACACCCGCTGTTTCCCACTGGTCCGTGGCGACTGCCACGTATCTTTTGCAGCACGTACTACCCCCGTAGCACGTTCCTCGTGATCTCTCTTGAACATAATTTTCTCTCTCTATCTCTCGTCCTAGAAGACTTTTGAGAGAGTCGGTACGTTGCGTAACTTCCTAGGTTACAACCCCAACCACATTCAGTATCATGCTTGGTTGTAGGATAATTATTATGTCGTGAGAGAGAGAAAAGAAGGGAGAGAGACAGAGAGAGAGAGAGAGAGATATATATTATTGCTTGTAGTCGCAGTCGGTATTCGCGACAAAGTACAGGAAGAGGCGTAGCGCAAGTAGATAAAGCAAGTTACTCGCAGTCCGACGTCGTAATGTGGCCGCAAAGCTCACGCTAAAGGCGAATTTACACGCTTTGCTATGTGAATCATTATTCCGAATGAATTATCTTAAACAAAAGAGAAGCAAATTGTATAAACAGCTTCTCTATGGGATTGAAAGATCGAGGAATACGGAATTGTCAATCATTAAAACTTCGCTCCGAGACAATTTTGAACTCGGATGATATGTTAACTTTCTGAGTAATGACGCGCATAACGTTTTTAGTATTTCAAACTTTTGTCCGCGCTATATCGCGAAAATAAGAACGACGTTTTCGGAGACTCCTTATCGATTTGTCTTCGCCCTTCTGTCGAAGACAAACAATCAAGGAAGTTCGTCGTACGTACGGAGCTTGACGAGCTCACTGAGCAAGATGAAGAAATCGGATGTGACTATGTTCCAGTTTCTCATTGGTTTGATCTTCGCTGCGGGCTCAGCAAATATTTACTCTTTTCACGGCAAGTCTTTTTAAGCTCAATAATTCGAAATTATTAATTTGAATGTAAAATTCGATTAGGTTGAGAAGTAAAAATGTTTTTTTTTGTTTTGCTTATTACTAACTTGAGAGAAAAATTGTAGAAAGCAATATTACAATTGTATAATAATTATTTATTGCGGCACGTTTATATGTTGTTTCGTCACGGAGTCTGAACAGCTTTTTTTTTTTTTGTTCTAGTTCGGCCTTGTTTCTGATGCTGCAACGTCCACTTTCGCGTGAATAATTTTACCACGGAATAAAATCGATTGTGCTTCAATCGTTAAAAAACTTGTCGTTTTACAGAAACGTTGCTCAAGTCATTGTGCTTCCGGGAAACTCGAGAAAAGTGATTTTGGTGATTTCAGTGGTTATGTTTCGTATTATTCTTGTTATATTTTCGACCTTCCGTCGAAGTGGCGCGACGCGCGTGTTGTGTGAATATAGTGTTGTGCTTCGAAAGTGTTGGAGAATTCACGCTCTCTTCTTTGCACTTGTGAAGTATAATTCGTCTGTGGCAGTTTCAATAATGAGTTTCGTCGACAACTTCGACATCGGAAGCGTCAAAGCGAGACTGTCCCGCTGTGCATCAGTTATGATAGTGCCGACGGCCGACGGCCGACGGATATATTATATGGTGATACACACGAGATATGTAGAACGCAGATATGTACAATTCTATCTCATTATCTCGATAAAAAAACATTACGAGCGCTACTAGATTATTGAAGAAACATCGTTATTATAAGTTTTCTTGAATTGTGTATGTACATGCGAATTTGATTGAAAATTCACAGCAACAAAATCATTTAAAGAATTTAATTTATAACAGGGACGCGCGTAGTCGTCGAGCGACGTTTATTGCGCAAGCTACATATACGAAAATAAATACCTGAGTCGAAATTTAGCGTCTACATTGAACTTCAATTCTTCTTTTTTGATGTAGGAGTAAGAAAGAAAGTAGATGCTACTTTGACGCTACAATACGTCCGAAATTTCTTTTTTTTGCAAACAGTTTTAAAGTAGGATTTAATCGTCAGCTTATGCTGCGCATTGCTCTGATAGGTTCAAAGTAGCATTTCGACGTTATATTTCGAATTATAGAAGATCAAGTTTTAAAAGAGGAAGTTCTATTCTAGGTTCTAATTCTATAAAGATAGATTCATATAGGCTGAAAGAGCACGCTAAAAAGACGCTAAATTTTGACTCGGATTATCTCACGCAATATTAAAATATTTTTACAAGTGATCGATCTTATATGTATTCTCCGCTAATATAATTTAACATATGTAAAAAATAATTATCCATTGATATTTGCATATCAGTTTGCTAAACACTTTAATTATAATTCCGTGAAATGTAGAAACTCCGTATCTTTGTTTCAATGACAAACTCAGCAATAACCACTCTGCTTCTCGACTTCCGCGACTTTTGATTAATAAAGTTGACCTGAACGAGCGAGGTGCCTATTAAAATTCATCAAGGATATAACAAGCAATTGCAAAGTTCAAATGCTGGCACATAGCAGACGTAACCAGCGAGGAATCACGTGATCTGTATTTAAGAATAACATAGATACGTATATAAGAACGATACACAATGAAAATAATATCTCAAGAGAAGTATCTTCTAGAAGTCATCTTTTAGTTTACAAAAATTAGTATCTAAAAACGTAGTTATTTGCTATTATCTTTATCGTGAAGTATTTAATTTGTACGTCAAAAAAATATCTTTACTAAATAAAAAACTAAGATCACTTTACTGAAACAAGTAGAGCACGTGTTAATATTTGTATACACTGCGATGTCTATTAACTAAACTATCCCACGTAAAAAAAAAAGAGATAGAGTCTCTGGAATTTTTCGAAGAATATCCTACCGATCTTTCTTTCTCCCTGTCCGCGCGGGATACATGAAACAGTAAGTGAGTGACTTCTTCGGTGGAAGCCACGAAGATAAAAGTTTGTGCCGACTTGATCGACTCGCCAACGGTGGCGATAGCGAGCGGGGATGGGCCACGTCCGAGAGAAGAAGCTGACCGTACGTTAAAACTCCCCCGAGTCGACCTTTTCCCACCTCCTCTCTTTCTCCCGAGACCTTCTTTCTTTTCGCTCCCTCGGACCGTCCTATAGTAAAAGTTACACCATTATGTGATAGGGCGGTAAAGTCCCGGAACTTGGGATGAGGTAGAAATGGGCTGACTCTTCACACCGTCGCTTTCACATAAGCTATGCATGTTTTCCTTAAATATGAGAATTCTTCAAGCGTTAATCTCGAGGAAGAGAAAACAAAAAAAAAGATAAAATGTGTTATTTTGCGAAAATCGATTTAAATTGCACTAAATAGATAGCTTATTTTTTAATGAATCCCATTGACTTCTCACATTGTCGGCTCTTTTTTTTCCAGTTTTCTTTCACAAAAAAATGTCGAAATTTCCGTATGTTTCATATCGTTTTGTGGCGCACCTTCTCATTCAACTTAAATCCGACCAGTAGCCGATCCCAAGCGATATCAAGCAGAAGAGCAATTCGTCGGAAGGTCTTTTGTCGTCTTGCAGACGAAATTTCGACAAAAGAGTCCTCACGAGGTTTCGTGACCAAGTCTCCACTTTCCCTCACTCTGTTCTCTTTTCTCTCCTTCTCTCATCTCAAATGCTTTCAAAGATACTCTGGCTTCCAGTCTGCCAGGAATTCGACGACTTCTCGCCATTAATATGCCGCCATTCCACGCTTCATTGTGCAGCCGCTTCTCTGCGGCGCTTTTATCGTTACTCGCGTCGCCGCTATGTATGCGCCACTGTTTCCAACTTTGGAGAACTTCTAGATCAGGTATCTATAAGTTAGGGCTAAGGAATCGGTCTCATCGCTCCAGAATGCGAGAATAGTTCCATATCCTCCGTAACGGGTTGAAAATGTAAGTGATTATTTGCGTTATAACATATTTTCGCATCAATTTTAAATATTCATGTTATCTCGTTCTAATATCGTGACTCACAGAGAAAGTTAATCTAATTTAAAGATATGTAATTAAATTTAATACAATCCATCATTTTAATATCTTAACTAGGCGAATATTCCGCGCGCGAGGAGAACACTATTGCGTTTTCCTCCGTAACACAACGAGACAAATTAGCCTTACGTAAATAAACAAATTTGCCTGTGTTCGATGTCGATGGAGTTTCCTTATTCGCGGTTGTTCACTCGTAAAAGCGGTTTACCAGCAAGCACGTAGACAAGTCGTTAATTTTCGTATCGCTCGTAAAGGCAGAAATTCGCATCGCTCCGGGCACGAAATAGCTTTGCTATTCGCCTCATAATATCGATGATCCATAACAGCGATGGCACCGTATTACATCACTACTTAAATATCACATGATGTTATTTATTCGTTCGCTTTCTCTCTCGCGCGCGTGATATTCGCACGTTCCATAAGTTACTTTTTTTAAGCAAAAGATCTATAAGACTGCAGTACAATCTAAAGTTAAATTTATAGAAAAGACGGTTGTGAAAATTGATGGATTCAATTTTATTATACTGTGAAACTCGGTGGTTTATTTGCAGCTTCGAGATTTAATTTTAATGTGTTGAAGAATTTTAATTTCCAACAGTCTGACTTAACAGACGGAAAGACACACCAAGTTCTTATCAAAGAATTAAACAGACGAAAGAAACGGAAGTTCTACCTTGTATCTTTTCTTGTTTCAAAAAAGAGTTTCGGAATGTTCTCCATGTACTCACGCGCTAATTAGCTGCCCATTCATTTAGTTAGTCTGAAAGAAATCGGCCCGTTTCTCTGGTCATTCATCCTTGCAAACTTTACCAGAGGAGACTTCCGCCATCTCTACCACGATACAGTCGCACCGCAAAGTATATTCTTTTTCTTTCGTTTTTTCCTTATCTTCGTCTTGATTGTGCATTTCTAATAAAAATTGAATTAATTATCTCTGTCTCAGAAGTTTTCAAAACTGTGAAAGACGGACTGTGATTTACTTTTATGACGCGTTCCGTCATCTTTTTTCTCATGATTTAGATTATTAAACTTTCTAAATATAGATAACTTCGTGCTATCTAATGTTTTTTCTGTTAAAATACAAATTGGATAAGTGCAGAACGACATCTAATGCTTCAATAGATAAGAATACACGGAGTATTGGTCGATGCGGAGCTACTTTGCGAAATTGCCGACTGGAAAAGTTTTCCACAACTAAAGTCCCGATATCCTTTCGTGTATGTACATGCTTGTACATGCCTTGTAGCGCTCGCGCATCGTGCCGCAAGGACTGTCACGTATCTTGAAACTAGTAATTTCTCACAGATCGGAAAATCCGCGTGCAACTTCCCGCTCGAATGATCTTTCTTTCGCGGAATCGGTGGAACTTTGAACTTAGAAATTCTTTGAACTTTCGGCTATTAGTTTCACGAATTTTTCAATATTATATCTTTTTTTTTTTTTTGTTTACAAAGATCAAGAAAGCGTTTTTATGCATCAAACTGAATAGATTTCTTAAAGATAAAAGAGTAATAATAATAAGCTCTTAAAGATAAAAGAGTAATAATAATAGAAAACCTACATATAACGTAATCATGTTAAAACTATTCTACTACGTCAGAACTTATCTCTAACTGATACATTATACGAACTTGCACAAATGCTCGCTTTTCGAAAATATCGCACACTCGGTTCATAACGTATTCCGCCGTCGTATATCAGTTAATTAGAATTAATCCCGCGGTTGTTGCTGATACATCGGCAAAGTCACTCGCACGAGAAGTCAGTGTAATATCGTTTATCATAGTGGTAATTCTCACACCCTTTCTCACCTCTACTACTTTCAACTTATAGTTGCACGATGAGTATGTACGCGTTCACGCACGAGCGCGCGAATTGCGCAGCTAACTTTAAAGGTAAGTTTCTAACGCTCTGGCGTGCATAAATAACACAACCGGGTACCTACCGTCCGCCTAAACATCTAAACGCTACACATTTTCGCGTTATTGCGTGTGTACGTATACGCGAACAACTTATCCACGCGATCCCAACTACATATTATCATTTGATCTATTACACTCCGTTATCTCTCTTAGAGATTCTCTGCAAAACATTTTCCATTCGAAAGTAATAAGTCGATAATAACTCTTACAGCTTTTTTAAATCCGGTATTTATATTCATAAAAATGTTAATCATTTTTTATTTTAAGCCGTCGGCGGCAGGGACCGTGTCTAAATACAGACAATCCGCTATTTCCACGATAGGACACGTTCCGGCGTATGCTTCCGTATTCGTATAATCTCACGTTGCATCTTTATGTTTATCGGCCGCCTATTGTGATCCCGTGTGCGACAAAATGCGTTTCCATCGAATATCTAATATCGTTAAGTCTGATGACAGATGTTGGTTCATTTTATGACACTTTGATGCCGACGAAAGTTGAGAGACAAAAATCAATACTCTAAACGTTACGTTCTTAGTTCAGTTTTGGTAATAACTGTGTTTCGTTGTAATAACTGTTATATTTTTTTTTTAAAGAGAAAGAGAGAGAGAGAGAGAGAGAGAAGACGCATTGCAACAATAACAACTGTTTTGCAACACGTCCGTGTGTATTTTTACTTCATTAGCAGTCCGTTATTGCGCTCAACAATCAACCGAGAAGTAGTTCGTTATTTCGCCATCCGAATTTGGGAGAACTCAAATGAGAACGAACAGATTACAAGCAGCATGGCTGGGTCCAATGAGGTTGCAGCCCAGCGAGCAGCAGCTCGTCAACGAGGATTGCGCTAGGCGTTTCATTTGCACCAGAAGGATGCTTTGGTAAGATAGAGTAGAACAGGCCAGAAGATAGAAGCGGATAACTCAAGACGTGACGTCACTGTAGTTCGTCTTAACAAGAGTTTCTGCAGCGCTTTTCTCAGCTAATCAGATTTAACTGCTTCTCGGAGGACCTCTCGCAGGAACCGAACTACTCCACTGTCGCCAATTATTGTTACTACAGACAGCATCGTGATAATTTATATTCCTTGGATTTTCTAATATTGTTAAATATTATTCAAATGTAAAAATACATTCCAATTCTTATTGGTTTGGTTAAATAAGTAGCACGGTAAATACCTATATATAAAATACTATAATGCCATATATATATATATGGCATTTTATATATATGGCATTTATATTATAGTATTTTATATATAGGTATTTACCGTGCTACTTATTTATACATATATATAATTCTTGTAGATTTTTTAAATCATAAAACGTTTGTGCTGCAATCTCTATTCTTATTATTGTCTCATCAGTATATGCACGTGTAAAACGAATCAGTCACGATACAAATATCTACATATAAACGGATGCTGAATAGATTACAATAAAATTGTGTCGCACCTAATGCAATCGCGTTATCAGGTCGATGAAGATTCAGATATCGATTCTGCGAGTATAATTTTCTCATTAGTAGATTGCGAAGGCATTGCCGGAAAGGATAGTCAGGCGTCCAATTCTCTGTGACAAGACTTCGCAATTATGTCTCTCAGTTTCAAGGAAGCATAGGTCGCGGAATCGACGAAAGGAAACCGGGGAACGTTAACGGCTCGAAATGAGCACCTAACAATGCGACAGAGAGAGAGATGTACGTACTCGAGAACGATAATACCTTTCGTGCAGCCATTATCGTAAACTACCCTTGTTCTGAGGGTGCGGCAAAAGCTTAAAAAAAAAATAGCGATAACATACGTTAAAGCTGCGCTTGAAAAATTGCAAGTGTTTTATCCATGGAGTTTTCCCGACAGGACAATTTGTAAATTAACTTTATATTTCTATGATCAGGTGTTTTTATTTATATGTGCATTTTTTATAGTTTATAA
The DNA here is from genome assembly GCA_014825475.1 of Pseudomyrmex flavicornis. Lineage (NCBI taxonomy): Eukaryota > Metazoa > Arthropoda > Insecta > Hymenoptera > Formicidae > Pseudomyrmex > Pseudomyrmex flavicornis. The sequence continues at coordinate 24,878 of QVNW01000209.1, forward strand.
ATTAATAAATTTTTTTAAGTTAATTTAAATAAGATTTATATATATATATATATCTTATTTTTTGAGTGGAATACAAAATTCATAACTTTTTTCAAGTGCAAGTTTTTTTTACTTTTATCGAATATTATTTATCGAATATTATTCGTGCGTTTTATTTCCTCTATTACAAGTCGAGATTCGTTTTCGAATCAGCTGATAAACGGATTATTCCCGACGCGAAAATGTGGCGATCATTTCTGACTCACTTCATATTTGCTGAGATCATCACTGGCGAGAGTTTACTGAACTTTGCAAGAATACGCAGCGAGATGATAAAATAATAGAGATGTGCAAAGTTTTGAGCTGAGTTCGGAAAACAACAGTGAGGCTTTACGAAGACGAAGAGAGAAGAAATACCACTTTCATTTTAGATAAATCAAATATTAACGCTTGAAAATGCAGAGACCGATTTCGTGAGAAATCATCAGGATTCATCAAAATCTCATCATTGTTAAGTAACAAAATAAACGCAAAAATTCGAAAAAACCCGTGCAACACGTATTTAAATAACATGTATTAAAGTTACATACATGTAACGATAAGTTTTAAAAAAGAAAAGTTTCTTAGAAAATGTCACAAACAAAGAAGTTAAGATTTTAAATTGAAATTTGGAGCAAGAGACGTTAAAAAAATTTGAAAAAATCTTTTCTTCAAGAACAAAAAAAGAATGTTATCTAAAGACTATGCTCATCAGGATAATTCGGATTTAAACGTAACAACATTGCGCCAGCGTACCTCCATATGGTGGCAATTTAATAAACGCGTGTTCTCTCTCTCTCTCTCTTTCGGTGCTCACGTGATCCCAGGAATTTCTATAGGGCTACTTTTGCCTCATTTCCACTTTACTTTACTTCCTTCAACATTCTAATTTGTTGGATCCTTCGCTCAATCTTCCACTATCATCGGTATAATTCTCTGTAAATATGTGCATTTCACACAAGATGTGACTCTTACATTCGTTCAAAAGAAATCATCAGGAAGATAAAATAAAAAAGAAAGTTCACTTATATTGATGATTAGTACAAAAAAACATATATAGGAAAAATTATATAACTTTTTTCTTTTTTGTTTTAAAAAAACATATAAAATATTTTTTTATATAGACAAGAAATTCACATTTTCAGACTGCGTGAATTACACTTAGGATTAAACATGCAATGAGAAAATCTCGAGACGTATTTCGCATCGGCAATACATACATGCGTGTGGAAATATACAGGCACTTCTCCTTGTGTATATCTACTTTGCAGCGACATGCGTAACCGGAAACGAAAATACTCTCCTCAAGCGTATATAGTCGCGAGGAGTTGCCAGTCGAGACGCGAGTTAATTTCGTTGTGTACATATTTATACGAAGGATGAGAGCGTGTCCACGAATGGATAGCGTTGGAGAAGTTGCATGTGAATCGCATCTGAATATTTCGCCGCAGAAAAGCTTGGGAAAAAAATATGCATATATATCAAAGATTTGCTTACTTTCAAGTAATTAAGAGAGTGAGAAAAAGAACATGTAAGAAAAAGAAATCTCTAAAGTTTAATGAAAAAAGATTGTTAAATATTTTTTATAAGCATAAATACACAAATTAAGAAATTTTTATTTTTAGAATTCCTGCACAAGTATTTACGCAACTGTAAAGTGATTTCGAAGTAAGAAAACTTTTAAAAAGAGGTCTTTCCGATCCATATATAGCTGATGGACATTTCCGAGTCGAAATTACATCTCTTCCCTTAAATTACATCATCCCTTATACTGATTTTTCTCCAAAAAATCTTAAATCGACTCCCTGCCGCTATTTTATATCGTGGACTGAAGGATACTCGTCTATCAACGACATCTATACACACGTCGGCACGTCAAATATCCTGGCAGCGCGAATATTCCGCGAAATGCCAGGAACGTACTTCGCGTACCATCTCTTCTCCGCTCTTCTGACCCCCTTTCACTGTTCGCAATGCTCTGTACCGTTTTCCCCCAGTGAACAATTTCGCACGTACCGTCGAGTGTACTAGCGCTTGAACGTTTTACGGCACTTGCTTTATACGTGTCCGCGCGTTTTTATCGCCGGCCATTTTTATGCTTTCATGCGCTCTCGCCCGAGTTCGAGATCAAAGTTTTTCTCCGACAGCGGATATAAAAAAGAAAATCGCTGTACAATGAGCAACGTAGATAAAGGCAACCTCCAAACTCTTTCTCATAACATTTGCTTTTTTTTATTCTACATCAGTATTCTCCTTCTACGTTTCTGTTTGAATTGCGGATTGACTTAATAATTGATAAAGTGTACCAAAAACCAGAAAAAACGTACGTGTATATACTGCTGCTATTTTTGTCGAAAACTTATCGAAAAATTCAATTGACGATCCTTGACAATGCGTGAACCATCTACTGTTATTTCGAAGAAAGTTTTCCTCGCGCCGTCTTTATGAACATATTTGTCCCATATAGAGATCTTTCATTTATTATATGGAAGCGGCAACAAAAAGCGACGGGTCTTAAGAAACGGAACGAGGAAACATTCGACCGCGAGCAGTCAGGTCTTCGCCATATTGCTCGTACACGTGCGACACAGAACCTACGAATTGGAACCGGCGAGCCCGAAAGTAACCATAAATTTCGAACGGTTAATATACCGAAGCTGCACACCGCGTCTCCATACAGGACTTCTTTCGTTTTTCTTCTTTTTCTCTTGCCAGAACCAACAGCAATAGAAAAGGTCAAGGAAATTATAAGGTACGAATAAGGGAGGGAGAGAAAAAGGTGAATCGTTACGATCGTGCGATTCTTTCCGCTACTGTTATTTGGAAAACTACTACTACTCGACTACTGCTCGAATTTTTGTAGCGCACGGAAGCGTTGAAGCTTGCATTTACTTCTCTCATTTTGCAGCGCTTGAAAATCGACCTTTACATTTATTCGCTCGACGAAACTGGCTGTTCGGTCAGCGCGGTTTTCCGCGTCGGTGAGGAAATTTCATTCGGGCTTCGAAATAACATAGTGTCTCTGGATACGGGTCCGCTGGGGGTGTCGGTTTGCGGTTTTTGCAACGCAATCGTAGTCGCTCGTCTTCTTCGCCACGTAATCCGCCTGACTATCTCTTTCTCTCTTTCTCTCTTCCTTCTTTCCTCTCTTCACTCTCTTTTGCGCTCCACGTTATTTTCCGACTCGTGCACTGGGAAACTGCCTGAGACTTGTTACAAAATGTTGTGCAGCTTCTAATGTAGAGCAATCTAGTTAGTAGTTGATGGCCGCCCACTGGCACCCCCGGATCCCTTTGAGAAATTCAGAGTCGACTTACCTTCGATAAAAAGTTAAAGAGCTTCATAGTTTTCGCGGAGTTACTTAAAGAATAAACTCAGCGGAAGCTGTAAAGAAGATGCAATCTTTCAATTAAATATAAAAAACCTAGACTCTCGATTTTGCCGCATATTTTGCCGGTCAAAGTGCATAATTGTACTTAAAAAAACAAAAATTTCAATCAGGACTACAAATAAGAAACTGACACGATAGCTTAGACCGTTATCGAGTCTTCTATGTAAACCCGGGATATAATTAAGTATGAGGATCGCTAATCCTTCGTTTTCGCAAGCTGCGCTTCTCTGCAACTTCTTCGGAGCAGGCTGCGGTGATTACAGGGACTGTAATTAATTTAGCGAAGCATAATGAAGCGCAAGATAGTAGTAATGCGAGCCGAAAACAGGCGCGTTAAGCCGGTGAGATTTAATCATGTGATTATGTAACGTGACGAAAGCATCTTCGCCTTCCCTTTCTCCCTCTCACTCCTGTGTTGTATCGTTGAAATTCGCGAATTGCCGTTTGCGAGACTCTCTCTATCTCCCTCTCTATCTTGCCCGCGCTGCAACGGAATCTTATTTGGATTCTGTCGATGTAGACTTATTCCCCGGGACCGAGAACGTCGTTACGGAGAACATCTGACGTGACACCGCTAATGACTTCTGAGAGAACTCTTCGGCGCGCTCCGTAGCCGCAGCGATGCGTGCACGTACTCGGTCTGTATTATAACGAGTACTTCCATTATCTAGTACCAAAATTTCGAAATTTACGACGAAGAAGTTTGAAGAAAATCGTAAAACTAACGCGAAATATAAAGTTATACGATTACAACGTATAAATTCTTTACGCGCACGCGCCCGTCACGTGCATTCATACTTAATTTCTAAACGATAAAAAAAAACGATAAATCAATTTGATAAAGTAGAGATAGGTGGCAAGAGACTTTAAATAAGATATTATCCACAATACTTCATTAACATTACTGGTTACAGAAGTTATAGAAGTTCGCTTTGTAACAGTTGGAAAGTTGGAAATTTAACTTCTTAAGAAGTTGGGCGTAATAATGCACCGGTAGTGATAAGATTTAACAATTCAAAGAGTACGTCCATGCCAAAATACATCTCCGTTATATCTTCGTCTCGCTTATGCATACGTATATGCAAGAGAGAAAAATGCTCAGAGAAAAAATATAACAAAGAGAAAAAGAGGAAAAAAAGAGAAGGAAAAATAGAAAGTAAAGTACTCTCAATCTTCAATCTCTCGGATTATGAAATCCTCGAAGTTTTCGTGCGGATCTTGAAATTCCTTGGCATTTTGTCGCACGGTTTTACAATCTGAAATCTTTGCGCGCGACTGGATTATTTTCACATTCGTCTAACTTTAGATTATCGCGCTTCCAGTCGTCGAGATTCCACCCTTATTGGAGAAAAGACGCTCGATTCCCAAAGACACTCGTCGATCTCCATTGGAAGTGACTCACTTCGCCGCATGTCCCTCGGGGGATATTAGCCGATAAATTTTCAAGGGACCTCCAGATATGCCACTCGGTAATTTAAAAGCAATCGGACGGCTTCATCTGTCGAGAAAGGGTGACACGGGGAAAGTCCCCCCTTAACTGTTCGCGCGAAAGTGGTGATAGAAGCGGGTAGAAGAGAGAAAGAGAAGGCGAGAAAGAAGAAAAGAGAAAAATCGGCCGCGGGAACGACGTATTTCCATCGCACTAATGGAGCCGCGGCTGTCTTCACACCGCTGAAAAGAACTCACAATTCTCGCATGTTGGAAATTTTTATGATGAGGGTATCTTTTTTAAAAGGTAAAGAGGGAAAAGATTCTGTGCTGTTCGCTCGATATTTACTGACGCGCTAGTTACTGACTGAAGAAATATATGTAATAACATTTGTTTGATATATATCTTGAAAAACATTTTTTGTAAACAATTTTATAAAAATCTTTGTGTTGTGTTAAAACCTCGGGATTACTATTCATTTATAAACTTCGAAACTATATACATCGACACTTTTGTATCGAAGTAACCGGTACATATTTCTCTGTAAATGCATGATTGAGAACGGCACGGGAGTGCCGTTATAAACAGTTTAGCACGATTAAAATACTATGAGAACGCGGGAAAAGTGCCAATGCTTAAATGCAGCTATCGAATTTATTATTTGAGAGCGCATAAAAGCGTTTCGCGCTTCAATGCCGCCACAGGAACAATGGCGTCCGCCGATATAAGTGAGAAACCCTGGTAAATTTCTCCCCTCTCCGAAAGAGAAGAACGGCACGTGCGTATTTCGTTTTTCTTCCCACTGTCATTACTGATATTCTCCACTTTGAAAAGCTTGGCCTCAATTATTCTTCTTAGCCGATGGAAATATATGCCATCGGCTAAAAATCCAACCTGAATTTTTTTCTTCGTACGTGACGGATTAAAAAAAAAACACGTAGTATATAAAATGTATCGCTGAATAACCTTCCTGTAATTTATGATAAAATTTCTTGTAAATTATATGTACATGTGAGTCTTAAAGTAAAAAATCTAGAAAACAAGTCAAAATGAATACACGTGTATCATGATGTACTTGTGTAGGTATTTTATACGATAAATCAAGAGAGAGAGGAAATAGATTGATTTCACAAGAGTATAACATATTACAAGGTTGAAATCTCTCAGGAGTATATTTCTTTGCTCAGAAAAAGTGATCATCTTGGCATAGAATGATACACATATATTGACAAAAAAGAAGGGAAAAAGATTTTCAGAGCAAATAACACATTGTATAGAAAAAAGAAAGAGAATAAAGAATTACTAGCTTGGGATTCATCGGTGTGTGCGGCTTACACACTCTTGTGTGTTTGTGTGCTTGTGTTCCTGCAGAGTTGACCGACAACGAAAACGAGAGAATGAAGACGAGCGAAGGCTCTCTATAACGCATGATCCTAATCTTTTTCTCTATCCTTAGAAAGAAAGCGTTTAAATCCCTTAGGATTTGGCATTATCTCCCGCGTAAGAGTTAAATTTAATTGAGTGCTCCCGAAAGAAAGCAAAAATAGAGAATAGAGAACGCTTCATACTTTTCGTGTATTTTTAAAACGTGTAATAAATCCGAATTATTTGAGTTTATAAAATTAAGAATGTTTCTCTTCTCACCCTTCCTCTTTTTGTTGAGAATAACTGTATACTGCAGTGCTTTTAAAATGCTTTCATTTTCAGAAAGTTAAAAATTGTTATTAGTGTTATTCTTTCCTTCTTCTCCTTCTTTTTTTTTGTTTTTAAAAAAAGTTATTCATTAGTAAAACAACTGCGCGATAATAAGTTTCATCACTTTCGAAAAGTTTTTTATGTTTCCTTTCCCGAACGTACACTTGCTTCTTCATATGCCTGTCTTGTGATTCGTTCGCATGATGTTCTACGTTCGAACAACACCAGTTAAACGAACGTTTTAAATTAATATTGCTCCGCAATATATAGCCACTCGTTTTTTGTTGGCTTGTCGCACTACAACCGCGGAATAATTAATAAAACACGAAGTGCGATAGCATGAACAAAGCAGAACGCGTTACAACGGTTACGAAAATTCGCGTTGCGAATAACATTGTGCGTGCACAAAGCGGCGGTGTACGATAAAAAAAATTCCCGTGCGAGAGAAAGAAAGATGAAAGGTTTGGGAGTAAAAACTGAAACGCAACGCGCCACATTGAAAAGTTCCGGATGGGGTCAGTTACCGTAAAATTTGAGTCAAAAGGGGAGAGGATAAATTCGCTCGACCATTGTATATTCAATTTAGATGAGTGAACGAGTTACAAATTCCAACGAATACAACGTTTACGTATTCATTACACATCTCATTACGTCGTTACCCGAGTTCATTGTGTAATTGCTTCATTGACGGCGTATGATTATTTTGCTTGCAATTTTACGACATCACTTCTCTACACAGATACGCAATGATACGCGTGACTGTTCCACAGCGTAATTAAAAAAAAAAAAAAAAAAAAAAAAAAAAAGACCGTTAAAAATGCAATATCTCAAAGCATTTATTTTATTTGCACTTTCGCAAGAATTGTAGATACGCAAAAATTTTCACAAGAGAGGAAGAGAAGAGCAAGAGAAAGAAAGAGAGAGAGAGAGAGAGAGAGAGAGATTTGCGACTTCCATAAAGATTTGCGTTGTCCTGACAAATAACTAAATGGATCTCCGGAGTATATAACTTGTACTCACTGTGAATTCTTTGTCTCCTTCGCGCGTTGTATCTTTTCCACTTAACTTTTTCCCTCTTTATTCCCCACTCTCTCTTTCGTTTATATGATACACTCGAAAAGTTTATAACTTCACTCTTCCTTTTGGAGATATAGATCGATCTTTTTTATACCAAAGATTTATCTAAACTTTCTGTCGGATTATAATCAAGAGAAACACTAGAGGTGTTTTTATTTTTATTTATTTTTTTAACAATGGCTTATTCATAATTGAGAAGATCTTGCCCGTCGCTATTGCTTTCTTCTCGCGATTTCACCGGCTTTGTTACCTGTTACCATTTATCAACGGTTGCTGTTTAATAAAACACTCTCAGCTTTTAATTATATCGCGACAGTAATGTATCCTCAACAGAATGTTTTTTCGTGTCCTTTCGCTTTTCATCGCTCTTATTGGAGACTTCAAATGGCTTTGCTACTTTCATAAATATCACGAATCTCAAAAAAGACACTGGAAAATCGACAACACGTTGAAAAACAAAGTTTCTTCTTTGCGCGTTCGCGATGTATAATGAACTAATCATGTAAGATGTTATAATCTAACTTTAGCGTTAACTGGCTCGTTAGTACATATAAATCCTCTCGTTCAATCTAAATGATTGCCGCGGAGAATAAGTTGTGTACTCCGTTGATGATCCGAAAGTTGCGCGCGGCACAAACTCCAAGATAAATTGCTAATGTGCCATAAAATCCCGCTGAATCAATCGATTCGACCGCAAGTGTAGTGCACGTAAGCAATAACAAATCGCGTGCCGACGAATGATCAAGTTAAATCGAAACGAGCTCGAACTCGGTCGAGCGCGCATGACGCCACCCGACGCGAGCGAAGCTTGAGAAGAAGAAAGATCCAAATTCGCCGAACCGACTTCTCACAGCCTTATCCACTTTATCCGAGTAGAATTACAAAACCAACATGAGACTTGTTGTAGCTCCGAACACTTCAAATCCTTTTTCTTTCTCACTGAGATCAAACAATCTCCTTCACTTTTCGCTTTTCATTCAGAAAGAAAAAACTAGCTGTAAAAGTAGTCGTTATTTATCCAGCCCTTGATCGCCAAGTGTCACTTTATTTTCTTCTGCAGACACAAGTTGCGGTGGTTTTTTGCTTAATATATTCTAAGATTCGAAAAGACATCTGTATTATCCGATGAATAAAGAACTCGATCATTGTATTTATAATACTTCCGTTTTCGTGCAAATCCATCGGATTTATTAAAGGAATAAAAATCTAAACTCGTTTGTCGTTAATTGCGAGGAAAAATTTTCAAGACGCCGACGTCGCGACGCACATAGCTGAGACGTGGGCGACCGTGAGGAAACTACTAAGTTTGCAAGATCAACTAAAGTACCTTGGTGGTTGTGCGAAAGCCGACGGACCGAGAATACGAAGCGCGGCAGTAAAAGCAAAATAAAACGGGGCTTATCCGTGCTCGCGTAGCTTTAAATTATACGAGAGCGGCGAGAGAACCGGGGGTAAACGTGGACGCTCTCCCGCCGCTCGTTTTCATATTCTATTGAGTGCTTGCAACGGTTTCCACGATTGCTGATTTGCGCCTTTCATGGATTTCGAGATATATAAGGCGCGCGGTATTACTTGAAAACCTAAACTCGTTTAATTGAGATATGAATGATTATGATTTCATTTGAGAAAACAAGCGGCAGAGTTGAATTGGTTTATGTGTAAATGCAGATAATTTTGTGAATGAACTTTTTTTTTATCCCCAATAATAATCAAAGTTAAAATAGATATTATATAAAGAAATTAAAAAGAAATGCCAATTTTTTTATACATAAAGATATATTTCCGTAGAAGTTTCCATAAATTTTAAGTAAAGTGTAATAAGGAAGAAAGTAACCGAAAAATCTGTTAAATTAAATTCGTATTATCGTATTTTACAGAATCGGCTGTTAACGCACCGCCGGCGAAAGAAAATAAGCAATTGCTCGAGCAAATGGAATTGCTTGATTGTCGCAGCTGCGACTTTGTCAGTCGGACGACGAGAGACGACCGGCGAGCAGTTTCTCTGAAAGGAAAGGAGCTTTTCTCGTGGAACAAAGTGCAAAAGCGCTAAATACATTTGGGTCCGTGAAAAGGAACATTCTGGAGCTTTCTCGCGTAGCGCCTGGTACTGTGGGACGCGCGACAGGCGCCGGAGAAAAATTGAGGATTAAAATGTTTACTCGAGAAACAACGTGGGAACGTATAAAACATCGGGACAAATTTATTACGGCCACTTCCGACCCTTTCGAGTAACGAAGCGCAATCCCATCACGCCGAGAATCTCTTTACCTCGTAAGCGCGAAACGATATTAAATAATGTGCCAGGAATAGTTCTTTTCATTCTCATGGAAAGTGCATTTAAAAGATTTCTCTAAGATGACATAATTACAATTTTATTAGTTAAGCAATATTTGTTTCTTAAAATATTTGTTTCTTAAAACTCTTTCGTAAGAACGCGTTAAAAAAGATCAAGATTATATAAAAATAATATAATTCTTGAACGTTTGTCTCGTGTAAAAATAAATATTATCTAATGTATCTAATATTTATTCTCATAACACACATAATAAGAGAGAGAAAGAGTCTCTCTCTCTCTCTCTCTCTCTCTCTCTCTCTGTGTGTGTGTGTGTGTGTGTGTGTGTAGTGTAGTGTAGTGTAGTGTAGTGTAGTGTAGTGTAGTGTAGTGTAGTGTGTGTAGTGTGTGTGAGTGGGTAACGATACGGAATATGATTTTCTACCTGTTTCTCTGTCTTGATAAATGATACGACGATGATACAAAAATTCTTTCAAGGTCACGACACAAATTTCACTTCGTTCTTATTATTAGTGCTAATACATAAAGCCACGAACAAGCC
>QVNW01000210.1:0-95819 GCA_014825475.1 Pseudomyrmex flavicornis
TCGTCTGCGTGTCTTCGAACGCAGACACATAACGTTCGCATTAGCAAAATTTTTATATTGAAAAAAAACGCTGCAATTTACTGCAATTTATATACAGAACAATTTTTATAACTTTTTGCACAAGTTAGGAAGACGCAATCAAGATAGAAAGCTGGCGTCCAAATATGCTTGCAACTTGTTCGTTTAAATTGCGGAAGGAATTGCGCAATCTCCCAGCGGAAATTTAAATATATTATTATTATATATAGCAAGCTTCCAACACAGAAATGTGTGTCGAAGATTAGCAATGGCAAAGAAGAGAACAACCAAACGAGGTGTTTCCTGACGCTGTATATTTTACGTGGTTGGAGTTTCATGTTAAAGCTGAGTTAAACTGAACCCTGACCTATACGTTGACTAAAGCCAGAGTTCATTTCGACGCGAGTGTGCTGACTGAAATATTCACCGTTCGTCCGTTCCAACTCTCTCTTCCTCTCTCTACCTTTCTCTCTCTCTCTTTCTTTCTCTCTTTCTCTCTCTTTTATACACACACACACACAACCAATCTTTTTTTCATCTTTTTCTCAAGCCTTCTTCTTACATGTACGCTCAAACTGTCGCTGCGCAACACACGCTCATACATATTCATGTTATACATTCGTATATCGGAGTCACTAATCCTTCAAGCAACAAAGGGAAAGTGAACAACAGACAAGAGATAACGTACGGCCGCTGAAATGAGCAAAAATCTTGAAGCAGTTTTAAAAATTGAGAAATTGTTTGCTGCTGCCTGTATGTGTGTGGATATTTAACTATGAGTTTGTAATTACTGTATTGGACATGTAATTGTAATCACAAATAATACATATCACAAATAATAATAGATACATATATGTGTGTACAAACATTTCACGAAGCCAATTAAGTTTTTCCTGAAAAAAAATAGAAACACTGATTCGACGAACAGTTGATAACAAATGTTAGTTACTGGTTAATTGTATATCATTTACTCGTGGTTTTTAGACTTCTGAGTTTTGAAACGCTAAAGATTAATAAGTTTTGAAAAGGAGAGCCGACGAATTATATGTAAAACCAATTTACGATCTCTTCAAAGTAGTTTCGTATAAAATACGCATAAAATACGCACGCAGATGCACGATTCTCACTTCGATTAAAATATGCGTAGTTGAATGGTAAACTACAATCTGAAAACATACAACAACAGCATCGGGCTGTCTGTGTTGTGCTCGACCCGCGTGTACGATCGATTTTCCGTCCAGTTAGCTGATTTCGACTACTATCGAATCCGATAATACTATCCATTGACGAGCGATTACATGTCTTTGCCACGAACAATTATTCAAATGAGATTACAGAAATACACGCGCGAGTGAGACAGAAGTAATTAATTATAATAGATTAGATTTGATATTACCCAAATTCAATTTCGTTTTGGTAGAAAATGTCGCCACGTTATTGTCGAGATATTTCGAGCGTATCGAAAAAAAAAAAAAAAAACCAAAATTGTTCAGAGAAGCGACTTTTGATCCGATCCAGATTATTCTAAGCGATTTCACGCTCTGTTTGGCGAAGTTTTAACGCATCAAACGGCTCAAAACGTTTACAGCTTCTGTCTTTGCGGTTGGCTTCGATGTGTCACGCCTTGTGTGTGCCATTGCGATTGACGGACAACCGCAGCACTGTCGCCGCAATCACTAAATGCAAAACCGATGGGTGCTCCGTCCCGTCTCGTTCCAACCTACGGAATTCGGAGGGACCCCTGCGTTCCTGGCGGCTAATCCGTTTTACCGTGCAAATTGCAGCCGACACAATGCCGCACGCCTGTGGTGTGTAACACCGTCGGCGTCGTGATTCTTCGTGGAAGAAACCTCGATGTAAACGTGGCGCACGAATCTCCTCAAGTGACACATGATGATAAGAGATAAAAACGAACTTGATATAAATATGTAGATAGATCTTATTTGAAAACTCACGTTAAATTGATCGATTCGGCGATAATAAATCGCGTTAGAATGACGTGGTCGTTAAAATTACACGCCATGACGCTTTTCTCGTTACCCGAGAACGAGAAGGCGTTTCCTGTCTCGTGTTGCTTGGAAAAAAAAAAGGAGAATGAACATAGAAAAAAAGAAAGAAAAACTGAGAGTCCACTCAGAGATAGCTCCGATATATAAATCGTCATCTAACAGTTAACAAACTAACATTTAGAACGTAACGTAGGAGGTGTCAAGAGTAAAGATATATTTTTCTAATTAAGATTTATCTATTTGGAGATCATTTAATTGATATTAATCAAACAAAAAAATTACGTACGACAATTTCTTCTGCAAAGTGGCAATTTTAATAAGTGACAAAAAATATTGCAATACAGACGAAAATTGATACAAACGAAGAGGAGAGAAAAATAATTAATATAACACTAGCCCGAGAAAAAACAATATCGCTCGTAGTGCTGTCATTAATGAAGCTCAAGGGACTCATACGTCGGAGCTGTTGACACCAACGAGTTAAAAGTTTACGAATAGTGTAGTGTTTGACAAATTGGGACGATTCTTGCGTCACGGAAATCGTTTCTATTTGCCGAAAGTTTACATCCAGCACATTTTTTACAAATTGCGCCTTCCGTGCGTCAGCAAATTCTCGCGCGTTTCACGTATACGAAACGTACCGTACAGTGTCCGGTGAGAGAACCAATATCACTACCTACTAGCAGTTTTCATTCGTGCTCGAACACTTTGGGAGGAAAATGGGATATTTAACGAGAATTTCGAGAGAAAGAACCAAACGCATTAGCAACTGACCTGCGTCATCGTATATTTTGCTGGACACGCGACGTTACTGTTCACACATGTACAACATATACAAACGAACAAATGACATACTTGGGTCACGAGAACTAAATTAAATCGTTATCTCAAAATGTGTTCGTGCAAATACGTACATGGCGAAAGACGATAACATTTCTTTAATAACGACGTGTTGTTGAACTAACGGAACGAGAGACGCTATCTTCCTCGGCGGAAGCGGAACGCATTTGCCGCGCCAATCTAGCGTTCTTGAAGCGATAAGCGCGCTGTTTAGCGCTGCGAAATAACTTGAACTACAACTGGTTAAAGATATAAATGCCGGAACGCGCCGTCTGAAGCACAATTAGCAAAGTTGGAGCGCGCATTCGAAGTTAAGCCTGGGGGGTTGTTCTTAGCCGTTTCGCTGTCCGAAATAATGGCTGCGAGAGATATGACATTTGTGATTACTGTGCGAGAGATACTGCGCGTGTGAATGAAAATTCATCGACGCGCGAAGTGCGAGAGAAACGCGAGAACGTTGTGCCAAATAAAATCAGGTCTTTTTACCGATAGCGATTCGTGGCGGATTTTCCCGACGTGAAGAGAGAAACGCATCGAACATGATGCGGCTTGATACAATGCGTTTCATTACAACGTGAGATTCAGTTAGCATTTCTCTCGCTAACAAATTTTTTTCCCACTCTCTGCGATCTCTCTCGAATGCCGCGCGTTTAATTTCACTCGTGAAACAAACCGTTTCGTTTCGCACGCCGGCGTACCGCACTTAATTAATGTTACGGGAGATGAAATATTATTAGAGAAACATCCACGTTTCCGTTGTTTTATCGCGCTCCCGCAGTCTATAACGATACTTTATCGTAACGCTAAAAAATGCGAACCGCGCTTAGACGCTCCGCTGATGCAATAATCAAGTGTAATAGCGTTAAAGTGTGTATTTTTATATTTACCCAAGTTATATTTACCACACAAATAGTTAATAGTTTTAATACACTTTGTTTGATTTATTTCCATCAATCTACTGAAGTAGAAACCACGTTTCTTTTGCGCAACCACACCTGCATACTTTATGAATTTAAATCATAAAGTTCGTAAAAGACGACCGCTTGTAAGCGGCTGACGAATGAATACCGCGTGCGCAACAGTGCTCAATTTGAAGATTGGTGTTTCCATTAGAATTGGAAATGAAATTTCATAGACGCACAAATGGGGAGGTGGGCACAACAGAGCTGCGGTATGTTACGTGGATGAAACGCAAGAAATGGGCACTATGTTTCATCGATTCTGCGGACACTGATTTATGCATGTTTACGATCTATACGAATAAATAAATATACATGTATTTATATTTAAAGTTTTTATATGAATTTTTTTTTTTTAATTTTATTTTACATATATTCATATTTCGCGATATTGGAACGCTCACGTTGCATCTCTCCTGCGCGTTTATAATCAACATTACTTTTGTTATCTAAGATTTATTTCCCGATATTTATTTATGCGAAAAATATTGTTGAAATAAAAATAAAACTTGCTCGAATTGAAAAAAAAAAATACAGATGTAACTTTTTGTTTACTGACTAAAAATTAAACAAGAAATCCGTCGTCACATCGCGCATTATCGTTATAAAAGATAATTGCAATCAACAACGCGAATGCAAGTGTCGTCAAGTTATCACTTAGAGTCTCGGAGGCGACAACAGTGTACGGTTGACTTGTTTGTCAGCCCTCGTTGCACAAAAAAACGATGAAAGAGAAAGCGCATCAAAAATGAGCAAGACATGCTATATCATAACGCTCGAGCTCCGAAAAGAGAATCGGAACAAAAAAAAAAAAAAAGAAAACATCTCAACGTGAAACGGCTTAGGATCAACAGCGCAGACACCAATGTGTAATGAAATTTGTACAATCTCAATATAAAGCGGTATATTAATAATAAAAGTGATATTGTTATAGTATCCACTATTTTTAAAAACAAAAATTGTTTACGATAAATCTATGAGTTATACAACGTTCAGGTGCGCGCGCGCAGAGTTATTGAGGAATCGTTACGCGTTATCAAAGACTGCCATTGCGAGCTATTTACAAAATAAATAACGTTGCATTTAAAACGTTACTGTGCGTAATAAACTAGGCCACGTGGTTGTTGTGCTCTCTCATTAATTAGTAATTAATCATTTTCATTAATTATTCGTATAATTGCTGGCAAATACTTAATGTATTCGCGGATCACGTCATTATTTGGCAAGAATCATTCTGCTACATTAAACTCTTTGCGAGAAAATAAATGTAAAAACATGCACATTGAATTTTTAAAAGTAATTCCGGTTTTATATGAAAGTTGTAATATGTTTAAGATAATATAAATATATATATACATGTTTATTTCAGCTATATTAATTAATGAGAAGTGCTCACTCACAGACAGAAGATATTTTAATTGTAAAATAAAAACTAGACATCACTGGGATTAAAATCGAATCGTGATATTCGGAGACGCAATGATGTGCACCCAGCCATTATTGCGACTTACGGATTTAACACGTTAAATTTATGCACACTTGACGATGATCGGTCACGCGATACACCGTCATCATCTCGTGTGAATGCGTACGTTCTGCCAACGCCTGCAGGTGCAGGTGCAGACATACGTATAGCATAGCCGCGTGAGTATGCAACGCGAATCATAATGGAACATTCTGTTGATATGAAGCGATATCACTGTACCGCTCAGAGACGACGACGACAGCAACAGACCTAAACAACGACGGTCCTTATCGTCTTCCCGTATTCCTGTCACCTATCACGATACCCGTTGCACATTAGAACGTCGTCGCCGTCTTCGTCGCATAAGCGCGTTTCGATGCTTGGACAAACTAAACTGTCGGTCGAAACGGAAAGAAGAAACATTATTGACGATATAGATATGTACATCAACGATTTGCATCATTAAACAAAAACTTCGCGTGTGTTATTGCACGTGAAAATTCATAGAAAAATAGAGAACGCATTGCCATTTGTAAAATATGAATTACTATTAATTTTTTCATCTCTTCTTATCTCCCCTCTTCATCAGCGTTTCCGCGAAACTTTGTAACACACAGTTGCAATAACTTTCTTGCGAAGCAAATTTCTACAGATTTTAATTTACAACAAAAATTTTAAATTATTATGTTGGTTCTATCAATACGCACGACATTACATTAAATCGATAGTTACGATGCAGTTACTTGCATGTAGAAAATTTGCTTTGCACGTCACAATTATTGTCCGCAAACGTGACAATAAGTTCGAGCGCACAATATGAGCTCTATTTCTATTTGCAACTCTTAAAAACCGATATTTTCATGCTAAATTGCGCGATAATTCATTTCCGCGTGCGGTTTGCATTGAAATTTATACGAAAATAATACGCGCGACAAATAAAACCGAGATGTACTTATGTACTTTTGTTACATTTAAACGTAAGTACAGTTAGCGCCGTACAACATTGTGCTCCGCTCAACATCAAAGTGGTGACATCTTTTAGTAGGTGTTGCGAAATGCAAAGCAAATAAAACTAACATAATGAAATACTTTATCGACGTTTATATTTAATTAATAATTCGATTTTTATATTTATAAAATAAAATTTGAAACGCGTAAAAATATTTTTTCTATTTTTTTAAATTTTATTTTTCTTTTACTAGCATTGTGTCATTCAACTTGTATCAGATGTCTTTCAATATAATTCTGGATAACGTTGTCTAACAAATTTTCCTGGTGGACAAGTAGGCCATGGCTTGGTTAAACATTTCGGTTGCCCTTGACATTGCGTCAAAGGACAATCATCTTGAAGACCATCTCTATGTAGACAGTAACATCTGGAATACAATACGCCTCCCCGCATTTCTGGGAACTTTACAAGAGATGGCTTCTGAAAACAAGGGTAAATCAATGAGTAAAATGTGTTGATTATATAAAATAAATAAAAAATATAGTGAAAAGATAGACCAGTGCACTATATCGATAAAAAAAAACCATTTTAATAATTTTATACGAAAATTACAGCATGGATTATTATCCTTGAATGTGAAATTTATTCATTGATCAATTTATTACTAACCTCTTGTTGATCAGTTTTCTTCTTACGTTTTTTTTGAATTTTTAACGAAGAACAATAATCTTTCTTTGACTTGAAAGTTTTTGTGTCCCACGTAGAAATACTTGGTAATTTACTTTTTTCGATATGAATCACTGTACTGTTTTGTACAGGTATTATTATGCATTTCTTTGATGGCGTTATTTTACATTGTATCTTTTTATATTGATCTTGCAGTATTTGTGCGCTGGGAGAGCTAAAATATTAAATATATAAATGATACGTTTGTCGAGATGTGACCTCAGGTTCAGCAGTAGAAAATCTAATTTGAATCGAATAGAGAGGCGTTATTGATTTGCAGGATTTTATGCAGCATTGTATTAATACTCAAGACTTTATTTTTAAGTCTTCATCAGTGTATACTTTATCTAAAAACACTTACATCTATTTTGACAACGTGTGTTTGTTGTCAAAAAAGTTAATTTAGATAAAGAATACACTGATAAAGACTTAAAAATAAAGTCAAAACGTTTTAAACACTTGAGTTTTAATACAATGCATAAAATTCTACAAATCGTTCAGTAACACCCTTCCATTCGATTCAAATTAAATATGTAATCTTGAACATAAAAATTGAACATAAAAACAATAAATTGAAAAATCTAAGACTGTAAGCAAATTATTTATTGTAAATGGTTATTATTGCATTGTAGTAAAAAAAAAGAATAAAAAAGAAAAAGTACGCATATATACACATTTAAGTACAAGTTAATAAATATTTATATATATATATAATGTTATATTTATTTAAAAACAAAAAATATATCAAATATGTATACTCGCCATATACATATTTGGCTAACTAACCATTTAAACGTTGCATCTTTTAATTGATGAATTTTCTGGTCAATAATTTGGGTTGTAGACATAACTTTAATTAAATATATGAACAGAAAATAATAATAATAAGTGCAGAATTTACTAAATGTGTGAAAAATACGGAAAATTTTGATTTTAAGGCCAAACCGTACAGAAATGACACATGTGACAATTTAATTTACATTTTTTGTGTATAGTATTATTCTTTTATTTTTATTAATAACGATATCTAGTAGCAAATTTCATGCAAAAAAACTATATAATCGATTAAAATCAACTAGTATTTTATCTTGTACCGGTAAGAGAGAAAAAATGTTACACGACCGAAATTAGATATAGTTTTCTTTCTCTTAGCATTAGAAGGCAAAATACCATTTGTTGTATTAGAGAGAAGTTAGACAACGACTATCTCATTACACTTTCTTTTTTACTTAGTTTCATTTTTTTATAACAGAAAAATCAATACTTGTCAAAGAAAACATATTAACTGCTATAATTTGCGCTGTATCTATATCATTAGTTTTAATCATGACATTGATTTACAAGCAGCAAAATAAGTAGACTTGTTATTTATAACTTTAAGCATAATGTTATTCTTCTTTTTTTCCGCACAAAAGTTCAATCAATCAATTTTTTAAAGTATGTGTTACAATTGAAGAAGTTTTCTCTCGCTATCGGTGTTTTACTATTATTGACGTCATTGATAGAATATCGAAATATCGGAAGCACAAGCAAAGATTCTCTCATCAAACATTTTATTTTAAGATAGGCGTATCAGACAAGAAGCGACGAAAGCTGTTCTGATTGTAACACATTATTTTGTAATATTACGTTTAATTAAGAAATAAAGAATCATCGGGAGGAAATAACAAAAAATATTCTTTGTGCATTTAATATTATTTTTATTATATTACATACATTTATATTTACTACATTTCTAAACTAAATATCTTATTATATTATGGAAAAATGAATACGCTATGAATAAATTACCGTTTTATAAATATTAGTATTTTCTTATTATTTTTTATTTCAATATATTAACATTATTAACATTGTTCAATATATTAACATTTCAATATTATTCTATACGTAACAATGTATAAAAAATAGTATATATAAAAACTACTTTTCTATCACAGTACTTAAAATTTATATTTTTGGTCAGATTCTTGAAACTATTATAATGATGTATTCTTGTTTTAAGTAATTTATGAATATAATATTATAATACAAACAATACAATATATAATCGTAATAAATGATATACGATATATATATATTGTATTGTCGATACAATATCAAAATACTTCTGCAATGTTTACAGAAGTTATAAAAGTATGTAATAATTATATTTGAGAAATCTATAATTGTTAAAAAGTTACTTAAGAAACAAGAGTAAAATATAATAGCTTTTCTCAGAAAGAAAGTTGAGGACAACTATCGATCGCGAAGCGTAATCGTTGCTGACGTACGTGCACGAAGAGATAAAGAAAAGACAGCAGACATGACCCTCAGAAATCCGGCTAAAAATACAAATAATTCCAAGCACTGTTCTATCATATAAATTTTTGTTGTTCATATAAAAAAAAACCTAAATGAAAATAACACAATTATCGAGACACAATACACGAACAATTCTTTTACTTCAATAAAAAAAAAAAAAAACAATGCGCACAATTAGTAAAAAGCAAACTGATTGCGACATTTTTATTTATCTATGTTGTTGGAAGCAAGGATGTCTCGTTGTCTAAAGCGAATGTTATGCTTCTTCAAACGTATATTAGTCTGACGTTGACGTATTTTTTGTAAAAGAGGATCGACAACAAGTTTTATCTAAAACAGATTACAAAATATATTTATGATATTCATGATAAAATCTTTTATACTCTTATTCTATAAGCTTGATAAAAACATTATACTAGTATATTTTTTAAAGAAGGAGAACAAACAAAGCAGTTTATATGTAAAAAATAAATTTATGTTTATACATAAATCAGAAAATATCAGAAAAAAGTAACTCGCAATTGTTAAGATATTAAAATAATATTTCAAGTAGTTTTTGAAAATTTACCTCAGTATCCTTCAAGTTTTCTACATAAATTTTTACCTACGAACAAATTGTGTGATTATCATTAAAAATGGTACAGTTGCATTGTACAAAAATATTTGTTTAATATTAACTCAATATTTGTTTATTAACAAAAAGAAGAATATATAAACTTTTATATAACTCTGATATACGCATACACACACTTATGCATACTTATATATATATGATTAATAATATATATATTATATATTATATATGTATATATGAAAAAAAAGCAAGTATATTTTTAATTACGTAACTAAAATAAATAATTGTTATATAACGTACCTCTTCCAACGCTTCTTCTGAATGTATGTCATTAATAATAACAGTCAAAACTGAATGTATGTTAACACCTCTATAACAAAAACAATATACGTAATGAGTATATTAGTACGAAAGATTTATTAACATGCAATGTTTTATGTAACGTGACAAGACAATATTAAATAAACTTAATAAATATGACAGAATATGTAGAACATAGCTAAAGTTCTATATACTAAATATAAACAGTTGATATATACGTAGAAAATTCTTCTTACCTTGGTTTTATATGCTGTAGTTCGTTTAACTTAATCTTCAACAATTGAGCATCATTACAATGTTTTTTAAGAATATTTAAAAAAGTATCAAAATCACCATTTAACATCGCTTCAAAACTACGTTGGCGTAGCCGATCACGTGCAAGAAACTCTAAAGATTTGATGACATTATCAGGCTTTCCACTACAAGATGCGAACTCTTCGAGTTCTAAAGTAGTGAATTCTGTATTGTTCAATATTACTTCCCAAACACTATATTCCTGAACACTATTCTCTAGCTTTAAAGCCTGGCAATATATCCATTTCCGCCAATTTAGCAAAAGTCTGCAAATATTTAAGAAGTTAATATAATTCTAATTAAAACTGATTGTTTTATACTACTTGTTTTATATTCGTAATAATTTATCAAGGCTCTCATGTTAGTCACAATTATGTAAATTAGAAGTAGAAGAAAAACATATACTTGTTTTTTCCAGGATCAGTTAAATGCCATTGTACAATAGCATTAATATATGATTTGCACATTTCATCATCAAGAACACATATCCATTTAACAGCTTCGTGACGTAACTGATTACGTATAGTATTCTCGAAATTTTTCTCGAAATTTAAATCTTGTGCTTTCTTCATTACATCATTAGCTTTATCTAGTATTACCGCGAATTTATTCTATAAAAATATTATAATATAAAATATTATATTGTAATACATACTATATTGTAACATATCTTCTCTAATATACTTAAATGCATTATTGATTTTAGTTAATATTTCTTTTTTATGTAATATATATATATATATAGACTGACAGGGAAATGACCGTTCGATTTAGGACACATATTTTAACAATATGAAATGTAAATTCTTTTAAGTAACATATTCTTGTAGTAATTACCTTAATATCTGTATCATGTGGAAACATCTTCGTTGATACGTGTTCAAGAGCAGAGAACATAGGATACCACTCACAATAAGACTCGTTATCCAACAAATTGCTCGCAAGATCGAAGAATATAGTTAAATCATCATCATCTGATTTATCATTATTATTATTATAATCATTATTAGTATCTGTAGATATTTCTTTCTCTGGATATTTGATCAAAAAATATAAAGCATTATCGAGAAGTAGTGCAGAGTTATAGCGATTTATACCAAGAACCTTATTTTTCGCCAAATGAATAATATGTTTCCAGGTTTGATAATCATAGTTGACGCGAAATCCTACAAAAAATAAATATTTTGTAAGAGAGAGAGAAAAAAAATGTAGTATGAAAAGTAAAATAACAGTAAACAATAAATTTTTTTAAGTAAGTTTAAAATATTAGTTGCACAATATTAGATTGCAGCATTTTTTTTGCAAAAAACTATCAACAGTATCCCTACAATACGCTCCTCGTTATGCTTCGATCTTTCCTATACATATGTATCTACAAAATGTCTATATAAATCGAAAAAAATACTTTTGTTGATATATTACCAAACGTATCCAAGAGAATAAAAAATTTATCGTTGTCAACTTTAAATGTGATATCGTGCCGGTCCGGTTCTAGAATACTGTTCAGTCCGAAGGAGTTTAGATTTCTTTCACTAAGAGTTGTAAGCTTTAGAGGTATCCACCACTTGCCGTTACACACTTTATTATGTGTTACATTTGTAACCAAAATACAGTCTGCAATCTTTATTGTCACAGTATTTGAACCAAAGTTTGGTATGACTTTTATTATAGGATAACCTTCGTGTGTTATCCAAGAATTCAGCATATTTGTTCTTTGTTCACTGTACACATCTGTGCTCAATTTGTTCCATATATTATCGAGAGTTGGCTGCTTATTATTAATGTATCCATCACTTGATTATGACAACAGATAACATAATACAATGTATATGGATTATTTACAATAATAAATGAAACATGCACAGATAAAAAACATATACGCATAGATAAAAAATATTGATAGAAAAAATGTATTACAAGATTTATAATAAAATAGGTTTTTGTATTTAAATACTAATTTTTTAACATATAGAGAACTCAAATATTGTCCATCTGCGTATTTCTAAAGAATAATTATATATAATAAAAAAGCTATATAATAAAAAAGAAACAGATATGGATATATACGCAAAAATATACATATAAATATAATTTATTAACATATTAAGTCAATGTTAAAATTCTTGAAAAACTTTATATTATTTATTGATCAAACAACATTTCAAATCTACACAAGTTTTCTTTTTCAACAATTTCTAACATTTTTTAAATTTTGACATTGATTTTGCAAGTTATCAGTAAGAACATCTATTTCTCTTAAAAACTTAAATATAGTTATTATATTGCCGTGCAATAGGCAAGCTTAAAATACATTATTATATAATTTATCATATTATATGTATAAAAATCTTTGATAATTTCTATTTCTATACGTTTTTATAACGTCACACATAGACTGAATTTAAGCACAATATGAAAAATTTTGAAATGTGTATAACGTATTTTTGTTATTAATACTACATGTACTCACGTGTTATAATATATGTTTTTGGCTTCCTCAAATATCAAATCGGCGAGAGAATCTAAATAAGATTCGTAATAAGAATCCACCATGTAGAAAACACCAAATACTACAATAATTTAAAATATGAAAATTATTATTAATTATTTTAGTAATTATTTACTCATTATTATTTACTCATTTTTACCTTTCGCTTTCCAAAAATGACTGAGAAAGTTTTTATGAAATACATTTACATCATTATTTACATTTACATCATTATTTACATTTACATCATTATTTTGATATCGAAGATAATAATGAAGTGTGTCTATATCATTCAAAAATTGCGATCGTTTCTGAATTGTATACATATCCATTGCCTGTTCACTATCAATCTGCCAAAAATTTTAATGATTATACATAAAAAAATAATCTAATAGCGTAGATATTGTAAATAAAGTGATATTGTAAATAAATAAAATGTTAACAATAAAGAAATCTGTGTGATATTCTTTACTAGAAAAATTAATGCTATAACACAGCATATTATTAGTAGGAAAAATTATATTGACAATATACTACCATATATGTATATCCTAATTATATAAGTAGTGTGAGATTAAACACTTTCCAAGTAATACAATTAATACATAAAAAGACTAATAAAAACTAGACACTGATCATTTGTTACGCAAATTAATATATACTCTATATATACTATATTCAAATATTATTATATACTGTTTTCTTATAATCAAATGTATTTTTGTATAAAAAAAAAAAAAAACATAAATGCACAAAACTAACTTTATTCAAAAACTGTGAAATTCCGTAATATGTCGTAAAACCTTCGGTAAACCAAAGATCAGACTGCCGATATGTGGCCATCCAATTACTGAACATTTCTTGTATCACACTACGTGCCACTAAAATTGTTACGTCTCTTTTCCTTATCGGAACTGATTGACTATTGCATACAATGTCACCGTCCCTAAAAAGATTGTTTTTATTGCAATTCTGTTGTTCATAGTACATTCATTTACAAGCTCATCTTATTGGTTTGAATTGTGTATCTTACTTAAGAAAAACAAGTCCTGCAGTTATTGTATTTTCATGTTTTGGATTGTGATGTATTACGTAACGCGTTTTTATGCATGATAAATCCTCCGATTCTTTACAGATATGGTCCGTGACACTTTGAATAATAGATTTTGCATGTTGAATATCATTTACTATCTCTGATCTGCACCAAATGGCATAAAAATTATTTACATATGTCGGACTTAAATCATTAGGCAAGAGTGCTAATGCTAGCAGATGAGTAGACATTGCAGGTGTCGTATGAAAATAATCAATATGCATATTATTTCGATTAGTAGCTGTGCCGTTAACAGACATATGTGATAGAGCCGTATAAATATCGTTGTTATCATATTTAATTGTAATATTAAATACGGCTTGTTTTTCTGGATTGAGCCAATACGGAAATAACCATTTATTTGGAATATGTGAGAAAATCAGCAATCTATGTAGTAAGAAAAAAAAAGTGTATGTTATGCATAGATATATTATCATCTTATTAGTAAGAGTATATAAGACATATTTAAATACACTACATAAGTAATATAGAATAAATTTTTGTGATAATGCATTATAAATTTTCTTCTAATATTGAGACAAATGCGAGTTAATACACATTAATATACAAGTTGTTTAACGATTTACATATAGAGTTTGTTGCTATCAATTGTTTGATTAAAGATTTAATTTTTTTTTCTTTAATCATCAAAAGACATTCAAACAATAGATTGAATAGTTTGATATTAATACATTTATTCATATGAATACAAATAACTTGCAAACGGAACAGAGTGAGATAGAGAAACAACCAGCTTGTTGCTTTACCCACTCTCTCTCATTAGCTCTCTTTCTCACTCATACGTAACAGAAAATATCGAGAAAATAAGTGAGATAAAAACTAACAACAACCGAGCGACGAAAACAATATCATATGTTTTTGTCGCACAAAGAGAACAGGTAAACGACTGAGAATGTCGTTGAGCATTTCGAAAACAAGATGTACTGTAGGGAAAAGACTATTTTCTGAGGACTAATCGACTTTGTATATTTCGTTACTAAACTTTTTACATGTCACGCATAGCACATAAGAGAGTGATAAATGGAAAATATCAAGACACATTATCAAGATACAAAAGAAATCAATACGTGTTTTCGTTATCAGCATTTAATATATATATATAAATGTTTTATATGAAAATAATTCTTTAGTCAACTTTCCGTAATAATATAGATACAGTCAATAAATGGCAATGAATAATGTGTGACTACATTGTAGAGAGAGATATTATGTAATACTAGTAGCTTAATATGTATACTTACCTTTTATCTTCATCAATGTTGTTTGTATCTATTGTTAAGACTTCCGCAATATCTTGTAGAGGACAGATAAGTGTTGCATTTATCCAGTATTTTTCAGGTGACACGTTTACTCTCGTCTCTGTTACATATAGACCTTCTGCTTCGGTTTTCAGATTGTTCGCAAAAACTTCTAAGGTATTTCGTTTTTCTTTCTCCGAAAATGAAGGTCTATGACTATGAGACGTAGACTCATTTTCAATAAATAAAGATACCGTAGGCTCCATTATGTTACAATCTCCTAAATAAAATATCATTTTTGGCAGTGTACATGTAACGTTTATCAGAGCAGCAGATTTAAAGCTGAAATGTTGATCGTTTCCGTTTATAGTAATATCCAGAGAATATTCTAACGGTTCTATACATTCTGATGACAAAGATTCCACATCTTCGACAGAAGACGATAGAACAATTAGGCTGGTAAATATTAAGCTTATAGTTCCGAGGATTTTGAGCATCTGCATGTTTCGTATCTACAAAATTATTTGGTTTGTTAGACAAGAAAAATCTACAGATAACAACGCGTAATTATTGCAAATAAATTACACACACAAAAAAAAAAAATATATATATATATATATTATACAAGAAAAAAAGATAAAGTAAACCACGAGGTAAAATTATTTATAAACTAAATAAAGATTCTATAAACTTGCAGTATTATAATAGAATTTTGTTTTTTTTTAGAGAACGCCAAAAAAGAGATTAATTTCATTTATTTCTAGCAGATAATATACGATTATTTAATGGATCAAGATATAAGCCGGTCCGTTTCACGTTGCGCGACCGATTTTATCCCGTCTTCCAATAACAAACTGCTTTCTCAATTCTCAATTCTGCTTTCTCAAATATAAATAAACAACAAAGATGAATATATCTTATACATATGTTGTCAATATGCTATAATATTTCTTACATTACACGCGCGCACATGCACGCACATATACCAGTATTTATAACGATTTAGCACAATATGACACGCACAAAAACAACTAAGAGAAAACAAGTGTAAAGATTCTTAATCGCTATTGAGAGTATTATTTCAACGAGAATAAATATGGAAATAAAATATATAAATATTTTAATATACGTAAACATATGTAAATATTTTAATCATATCTATTTATTATTGTATTTATTTTAGTTCTGTATACGCGATAAAAAAAAAATTAAATTATATATGTATTACAATGTAGAAAAGTTAGATAATACTAATATATATATAGTATATCTGATAATATATATTTAACGTATTTTTTCAAAAACAAATATATATATATGTATATATATGTATATATACAAATATATATACATATATATGTATATATATGTACATATATATACATTGAAATTTTATCATTTTCTATTTCTGCTTTTGTTTTACATTAAATATATGATATACTGATATAAAATAATAGGTATAATAATATATTTATAACATGTAATGATTACAAATGTGCAGTTTCTTTAGAAAAAGAAATTTAATAAAATATATGATTCTGACAACGTTAGAAAAAATTAACTTTATAAAAGAAAAAAATGAATAAACTACATATTTATATGCTAGAGATGGTAAAATTATATTTCACATCAAATTTCAATTTTTTCTAAACAATATTAGGCTTAGTGGCTTACCATGTTTTGTGAGACTCAGTTCATTAAAACATAAATCTTGAAATAATTAGCAAATAGCATAATATTGTTGCAAACTGATATAACTAGAACGTATGTAAGGAATTTTCTAAAGTATCTCTAAAGCGTGCGATCCTGACTCTTCGAGAGATTACCGCAAACTAAAGGATATTCGCGTCTTCATCGAATAATAAATACGTGTAGCACGTGGGAAAATGACCTTATATGTTGTTTTCTATATGACTGTGTATTCTATCATTTACTGCCGGTACTGAAAATCGTTACATATCGGATTTGGTGCGCTTATGACTCTGATACATATAATATGTATATATCGTTAGATAATATATACATGTATAGAAATACGTTTTTCAGAAATTTACTGAAATTCGAAGACCCGTAAAAAATGGCGCCTCTATAAAATGGCAACATCCTAACGCAATATATCCCTGTAAGTAGTTCTCTGTATCATAGACATAACATATACCTATGTATGTTATTTTTAAGGGGCTTTAAACATCGATATGTCTTTATTGCTTTTTAAACACATTATTTTACTGTTACTAGCAAGTTTATATAACATAATAATAAAAAAATAATAAAGAAATATTTCTCTAAACGTGAATGAGCAGAGCGCGCGAAGCGCCGAAAAGCCCTGTACGATTTCGAGTTAATTCATCCCTGAGCTCGAGTTTCTCGATTTCTAAGCGGAGTCAAGAAGTCACGAGATTCGAGAAGTGGCAGTAAGTACAACTATCGAAGCTCGTTCGAAATTATGGCATTACTCTGCAGATCTTAAAGCGAAAAAGTCTTCAAACCGAACGCACCTGAAGTAGCCTTCACCCTTTCACCTTATCAGTGACAACCTATATAATGGTCACCACAGTATATATTGTGTCTCAGCTGTACCTCGTTATGTCAGTACGCGAGTAAGCTGCAACATGAATAGAATACTCGTTCTAGTCTTGAGCGCGGTATTTCTGTTGTTACCGCACGAAAGTTCAAGCGGATTTTCCAACGTATATCCGCCCTTAAAATTATTTTCTCTTAATGTCGGAGACGATCCTGGTGTTCCACTGTTTTTGACGCCTCTAATAGAAAATGGAAAAATCGAAGACGCACGAGAAAAGGCTCTCGTCCAGCATAAAGACATGGGTGATATTAGCAGTTATGCCGGTTACTTCACAGTTGATAAAGA
The DNA here is from genome assembly GCA_014825475.1 of Pseudomyrmex flavicornis. Taxonomy (NCBI): domain Eukaryota; kingdom Metazoa; phylum Arthropoda; class Insecta; order Hymenoptera; family Formicidae; genus Pseudomyrmex; species Pseudomyrmex flavicornis. The sequence continues at coordinate 18,169 of QVNW01000210.1, forward strand.
ATTTAATTCCAATCTTTTCTTCTGGTTCTTCCCAGCAATGGTAAGTATAATAATTAGTCATTATTGCATTATATGACATAAAGTTTATAAATGTCTAACGTACAATTGTTTAAGTTTTTTGTAACAATGTAACAATTTTGTAAAACATGTCAAATTAAAAAAGAGTAGACAAATGTTAATATAACAGTAAACTACCAAAAATAAAATCGTAATAGACACAAATCCAAAACTCTAGATGATATTCTGAACAGTAATATATATTGTTTCTATTATCTGTAAATTTATTATAATTTTTCATATTTATGTGCATGTTATATACATATGTGTATATAGGTCTACTTTTTTCGCTAAACTGCAGCCAGTTCAGGGAAAAAAAACAGATATTATAGTATGTTATGCAAATTAAGAATAATCATATACCAAATATCATTGCAGTTATTATTGATTTATTATGCAAAATAAGGTTTTTCAGGAAGTAGAACTTCAGAAAGGTATAAGAATAAACTTTTTTTATATTTTACAGCACAATCCTAAAACAGCTCCAGTAGTATTGTGGCTACAAGGTGGTCCGGGATCAACTTCGCTATATGGTGTCTTTATGCAAAATGGTCCATTCATTGTAACTGCTAACAAAACACTGACAAATCGCAAATATTCATGGACTTTAGGACACAATGTAATCTATATTGATAATCCAGTTGGCACTGGATACAGTTTTACTGATAATGAAAAAGGATATTCCACAAATGAGACAGATGTAGGAAAAAATCTTCTTCATGCTTTAGTACAATTCTTTCAGTTATTCCCAGAGTTGCAAAACAATGATTTCTTTGTTACTGGTGAGTCATACGGCGGAAAGTTTGTGCCAGCAGTATCTCATGCCATTAAAGAGTATAATGTCAAAGCAAAGACAAAAATTAACCTGAAAGGCTTAGCTATTGGTAACGGACTATGCGATCCAGAAAATCAATTGTTGTACGGTGATTATTTGTATCAACTTGGACTAATAGATTTAAATGGAAAAAACCAATTTCATGAATATGAACAAAAACTCCGTGATTTAATTAAACAAAAAAAGTACATCGAGGCGTATGAATTGTTCGATTTAATTATTAATGCTGATTTAACTAACGTTCCGTCTCTATTCACCAATTTAACTGGTTTTAATATATACTACAACTACGTGAATATACAAGATGGTACTGATGACGATTTCTTTTCTGAGTATGTTCAAAAAGCTGATGTCAGACGTGCTTTACATGTAGGAAACACTAGTTTTCATACTTTTTCCGGTGGCAATGATGTTGAGGAGCATCTAAAAGCAGATATCATGCAGTCCGTAATTGATCTCTTGGTAGATCTTCTGGAACATTACAGAGTACTTCTCTATAATGGACAATTAGACATCATTTTAGCATATCCATATACAGAGAATTATTTACAAAAGATGCAATGGTCCGGAGCACAAAAATATGCAAAAGCACCGAGAAAGTTGTGGATGGTTGGAAAGGAATTAGCAGGGTATTCAAAAACTGTTGACAATTTAACGGAAGTTCTTGTGCGAAATGCAGGTCATTTGGTTCCTTTGGATCAGCCGAAATGGGCATTAGATCTTATCACACGATTTACACACAATAAAAAGTTTTAAGTAAATGAAAATTGCTCTACCTCTAAATGTGACATGAACTTAAAAATATTTTTACAATAATATTCGCTGTAAAGAAATTATTGTAAAGAAATGTAATATGTAATATATGTGCCAATTATACTTAAACTTAGATAAATAACGAAACAAATTCGTAAATAATGTAAGCTGTTTTGTAGAAATGATTTATTAAATTGAAAAAATAAAAATTGTTTCTTGACAAAACAAATATATATATATATATGGAAATATAACTTAGAATATAGAAATTTTTACATCAACCAAGTAGTGTCTCTTAAAATAGAAAATTATCTATCAAAAAGTGAAAATTTATATCATTATAATATATCTATATAAATAATCTGAATTATTAATATATATATATATATATATTATGAAAAAATTTCTTAATCTTATATATATATATATATATATATATAGACACACATTATATGTGTACATACATGTAAAATGTTTCTTTTCGCTTTATACACTTGTTTCATATATTTAATTATAAAATGTCATGATATTGAGATAATGTTATCATAATTTATAGTTATATAACAATAATATTTAATAATTATAACAAGTCTTTTGGATTTCAATTAAATAATTTTAACCTAACAAATTAATAAAGATTCTAAGGCTCATGATAGTATTAAACTAAGAAAGAATATATGGTCTTACGGGCCGTTCGCAGGGTGTTTGTGCGGAAATATACGTATATATATATATATACAACATATATATATATGTTCACATGTAAATTTACACGTGAAAATATGGTAACAAAAATTGATCTACAATAGAAACATTTTTATGCCAGTTAGAATGTTGAATTCCTGGGACAGTAATAATTTCTAGTTTTCCTTGTTCATCTAATGTTTTCAAACCTATTGCATCATCTTTATAAACAGATCTGTTATACATTTCTATTACAGTGAGATTATTATCGTAATATCCGAAATGACTACTTTGCCATGGAGTAATAACTCCATCATCTGGTCCTCCAATAAGTATCATACGTTCCAACTTGGTGATACCTGATTTAATGTCAGAATTGTTAAATAATTTGATTTCATTATTAATATATGGCAAAAATTTGCTATACTCATAGTACAGTTTCTGAAAAAATACATATATATGTCAACACATATACTATATGTGACGTTTTATGTATGTAAAACAATATATACGAACTTGATGATAAGGATCATTCCAATAATTTCCAACACTAGTGTGCTGTCCAAGTCGTGAATAAAAGAGTTCATAAGCAGTTTCACAAACCAGACCTGGAAAGATTAAGTGCAGAAAACTTGCTGAAATCAAAAAGTTTCCTTACATTAATGTAAAATCTTTTGATTTCTTCGTATATTCCTTCTAAAACATCAGTTATACGTACTTCCGTATTGCCCTGCTTGCGGTGAACTCAAAGAAATAAAATTTCTTACGTTGTGCATAGGAAACCTCTGCAATATTGCTCTAGCTAATAAACCGCCCTGACTGTAACCTATTAAATTAATTCCTTCAGGAAATGCAGCGCCTATAGAAAGTACATCCATGCCTAATTCCTCTACCTGTTGCCACATTGGTTCCAGGCTGCTCCAGCCAGCAAATCTAACAGTGTTGTAAACTGGAGTTCCCGGATGCATCTGCGTTTTGAAGATATAATTTCAGATACAAAAAAAGATATATATATAAACTTAACTATAATTTACATTTTATATATTTTTCTATAATGATTTATCAGTTGTTAGGTCAATACGTCACGTTTGCATCAAGGTCATCGCACTAACAGCTGTTTTGTTTCATTCATTCCGTTTACCTCTTGAATTCTATCACTGACAAGTTTCATACTGATACTCCCAGTTAGCACACCGTGGATAATGACCACTGGGTGATATACTTTTGCATCGTTGTATGATAATAAATACATTAAAAACAAATAAATATAATTAGATATCACAGAACTTTGTTTCGCCATTGTTTTTCAAAGCTACAAATACACACAACCGCGCAACAGCTGTGACAGCTGATGTCCAGCTGATATGTTTTCAGCGCTACACGGGAAGTTGAAGAAACTCGTTCGAGTTAAATCGCCGATATATGCACACAAAAATACTATAGTATATTATCAATAGAAGATAGTAGTACGTGAGGATAGTTGTCGGTGAGGATTACCATCCGTTGATATTCATATGCCTTGGTATGCAATGAACACAATGCTATATTTTACATAAAAAGAGTTTAGTATTATATATTTTATTATAATGTAATTGTAATTGTTACACGCATAATAGAATATCGTATATCTTCCAGAAAAATATTTATTTTTATTTATTTAAATCAAACTTGGATGTCAGATTGTTGCTCACAATCGTAAATCATCTCAATATTAATATTAATATTGTTAATATTGTTATATTAATATTGTTTATATACTAGTTTTGTTTTCGTTGCGCTACTAATTATCAAAGCATCTCCCAACAATCCCAAATCTGTCTTCTCTACATAAACAAGCCACAGGAGATTGCTCAATATAAAAAATTCCATAAATACGGAAGCAATGATCCTGCAGTTAAAACAGTGGTGACGATAAATCGAAGGGCGAACGAAAGGAGGGTGCTGACGGCCGAGAAGGAATTCAATTGCACCGTGAAACGATGCGTTGCAGAATATAGCGGATCGCCACCCTAATCCTTACGGGCTGCTAGGTGGCGGGGCACGTGGTATTTTCCCGTGCTCTCGCCTATTCAGCCATACATCACCGTGCTCTGACATTGCGCCCGCTTTTCCCCTCTTAGACGAAACTCACGCCCTGCGCCGAGACGACAACGTGGAGCGCATTGTTTCGACCAGCGTCATTCATGATTATCACGGCTTTAACCCCTGAAGAAACAACCCTTTCGCGCCATTATCCGAGCATTGATGTACTACCGGAATCCTAGAGCTATTGCCACTTTTCGGTGCTTTAATAAAGCGGTGCTCATTTTGCAAACAGCGTTAATATGTGATTTTAAATTATCTACAATCTATATTACGCATACATGTAAGTTTGATGATAAGTATAGGTGTATCTAGGATATAAGACTGAGATACAGTTTTATACGTATATATTTTATTATTTTATCTATTTTGAATTATTCGTTATATCTGTCTTATTTGTTTTCAACAATATGTATGTAACAAAAAATATGTTTTTGATTGTCTACGTATCAAGATAACACACACACTCGTGCATTCTTCAAGCATTATTGGAAGCACAACTGCGTATTCATCGCGATCACTAAATTTTCTGCGAAAAGAATATCAGTAACCCTCATCGAACGAATGATCTCTCTCTGCTCGAAGGATGTTATCGACGATCAACGCGTCATCAGAATGAAGTAATTTGCGAGAATGACAGCCGAGATATTCGATGCTTAAGGACGAAATTAGAACTGTCGTCTGCTGCCACATCATACACTATCATGACAACAGTGAAAGGGGTGTCGAGTTTCTAATCAATTTTATTAGATTCTATACGAATCAAATGATTCCTTGGCGTTTCAGATCTTCGCGCGAGATCTTCATCTAGCTGATCAGACTTAATCCGATTCCGATTCATTATATCGGCTCATATAATCTTCATCTTACTTATCATCTCCCTTGACAAATGATGCTTATAGAAACATACAGATAATCTACTATTGTGTACTTTATATCTTTTACCGCATTTATGTATTTTCATCTTATCGAGATAAGGTCATAAGAAGTTGAAAAAATATGATACAGTAAGACGTAAATAAACAAAAACAACAACGTGGTGCAATTTACAACGAGGATCGTTACGAAGGATTGCAAGACTGGGATCCTCCTGGGAAGGTCAAAGGACGTAGATTCCTTCATCCACTTCCTGCGGTATGATATCCGATGATGGTTGCGCGCCTCGGTTAACACTCGGCGGACTGAAATAGCGAGCCAGCCGACCGCGAATATTCTTGATTAAACGCAAAAAAGCTCGGAGACCTACCGCTCGCCTTGCGCTACAGTCGTGGCTGCGTTTTTTCGCCACCCTCCGCCATCACGACGGGCTTGAGCACGGAATTGGATTGGCCGCCTTTTCTCTCGCTCGCATCCCACCTTTCTGTGACTGCTATATCTTTCTCTTTCTCTCTCTATCTCTCTCTTCCTCTCCCTCTCATTTTATCCGTCGTTCAACGGAAGAAACACCAGCGGTTTCAAAGCATTGGGGGGACTCGATTAGAGCAGCTTGCGACCGCCAGAAGTACCTAGACACGCTCGTTCTTTCGTGCTCGTCCCTCCACCTAAATTGTTGTACACTATTCAGGCAATCTTTTCTGATAAGAGGTACAACAGTATCTCTTGTTCGGAGAATGTGTGTATCTTTAATCAAGTATTTCCGCATGAGAGTGAGGGCCTGTCATGACTTTTGAAAAAAAAAAAGTGCTTAGATCTCTGGAATCGATAGATTTTATGACAGCTCGTTGACATTATATTCTTCTTTTACTTAAATAACTTATATACATGATATGTGTTTTGTAAAGTCAAAAAAGTCAACACAGTTTTATTTTTTATGGTCTTACAAAAAGTGCGTAGACTTAAGAGTCACGCATATACCGAGGAATTTTCCCCAAAGTCTTCTGAGTCTCATGAAAAAAAATGTATGCGCATTTACATATGCAGTTAATAAAACAGTACAATATTTTGTAAATTTAAATGCGTACCCGCACATGACGAATGAACAGCGAGGCGGTAATGTTCGCAAAAATATTCAGGATCTGCTGCGATGAGATGCGCGCTCACGCAACATCATTTTTTTTTCTTTTTTTTTTTTCTCATTTTGTTGGAAGGAATGTGCAAACAATAAAAAAACAAGTTTCCTTACTTCTTTCCTAGCAACTTCAACACAGCAGATTTACATATACGTGAAATTTCTAATTACAGATTAGCGTGAATAGTAATTGATATTTAATCACTGTTTATCGCTAGCAATATTTGTAAAATCTCTAAAATTTTAAGGGAAAAGGATAATTACTTTTTTTTATTTGTATAAAAAATATTATAAGAAACTTAAACAAAAAAAAGTCATTTTAATTGCGTTATTGAAAAACAGTATTTATTTTGCACGAGAGATGCAGCGCATAATAATAAGATAAGAAGAGAAAATTGCGACAGAGTGTATTTTTTAGCAAGAAAACATCGAAGAGTTTCTCGTCCGAGGATCGACTGGTGAGCTCTCGCCTAAAGCCACCCTCTACCCCGTAAAATACAGAGAGACAAGAGAGAAGACGAAGTGGGTGGTACGGTGTCGCAGAAACGGCCTGGAGATTAGCGTTAATTACAGAGTTGAGCCGTACTCGGGGTTGGGACGGGGCGCTAGGTATTTGTCACTCGGCACTGCTCTCGACTCCCGCTTCTCGTTCTGAATATTAATAACCCCACCGTCCTTTGCCACCCCCGCCAGCGTCCCTCGCCCCTTACTCCAGCGACACCCGATGAATTGCGTGGCAGACAACGCTACTCATTATGCTGACTGCTTGATTTCATCATCCTCGACGGCACGAAAAATTAATCGTCCCGCTATCGAGATCAAGAATAAAGAATCCCGCCGGGTATTAACGACGTTGTTTGTCTGATGGCTGACGCGAATGACCATAAACAATACACTTTGTTATTGTATTAATGAATCCTACGTTTTTTTTTTTTTTTAAGTTGATTCACGGAATCTTTGAAGATTAGACCGTATCAGTGACGCGCAAATTCGGCAAATGAGTGAGGAACGCTTGAAATCTCGCATAATGAGTTGCTTTCTCTCTTTCTTTTTTTTTTATTTATTCGTCAGAGATTAATGAAATTATCAATCTCTTGTAATTGTCAGAAAATCTAAAATGTTAAGAGTTGAAGCAATAACAACATCGGAGTTTTCTTTCTCCTTCTCAGAAATAACCATTTTCCAAAAATTGAAGGGTCGCATCGTCGACGGCGTTTCCTCCTCCCAAGAGCGATGTCGATCAATCGATATCGCCCGACTCCGTCCTTTCTGCGGTCGGTCCCTCGATGGCGGTCCCATTTCCGCGCAAAACGCTCAGATATTCAAAGTCGGGGAATAGTTTATTCATGGCCGGCTCCGAGAACTTAGAAAGATATTGGAAGCGCCCCGAGAGAGAGAGAGAGAGAGAGAGAGAGAGAGAGAAAGTAAAAGACGAAGAGAAGAGAGGGTGAGGAATAAAGAGGCAAAGGGGGAGGAGGTTACTGGGAGCGAGAGGGCCCGAACGACGAAGGAAGAGAAGCGATATTGGTCGGACGGAAGTGTCCCCTCGGGAAAACGGGAGGAGCGTCGTCTCGTCCCCGATCCGATAAAGCGAAAAAGGAAACCCCCCTGCGGCATAGCCGCCACTCTCCTTACGGCCACGTGACCCACGTGACAGCGAGTTCGCCAATAAAATTCAAATAAACTCCGACCGTGCATACTAAATTATCACATCTTCCATTACCCGGCCGCGTGTCCATCCCAGAACGGCGTCTTCGAAGGTCCCCGGGACACATTCGCACGCTCACCGCGCCAAATTCCGATATTTCTGACTTCTGAATAAGAAGAGGAAAGACGGCAAGGAGAAAACTGTGAGTTCTACGGTTTTTTTTCCGGTTTTGCAACGCTTTTTTCTTTTTTTTCATTCCTCACGTCGGAATAGCGCAATGCGGCGACCGCGCTCGCACAAATGCGGGTATTGGTTTAATTTCACTTCCGCTGGGATGAGATATACCGATCGCGCGCGGAGAGGATGATATTCCAGAGTAGTTGGCGGCGATGTAACGCCTGCAATTTCTCAGGATCGATGTCACGTCGTTGTAATCGTATAAAGCCGTCTTGATGCTGGTGGTTTCCTTGCTGAAGCACATGATACGCGCGCCTCGGAAAGAAAAAAAAAACACCAGCTTCTCATGGAAAATAGTACACCGGGTCAGTACTGTCACTGGCGCTATACTTTCAAAGTAATATGTGATGGATTTCTTTCGCGCGATATATATTTTGTATAACTTTCGCAAGAATTTGATTATCGATCAAACTTTTTAGACTTGCATTTGTGATGATGTAATTGCTTTCCTCGGGAAAACCTTTATATGTCTTCTTTTTTTTTCCTTTTTTATCGAACCTTTCACAATATTTTTATAACCTTTCTTCTTTTATGTATAAAAATATAACTGTTTTAACTTATCTACATTTTTCGTGTCCAATAAATCCGATACATTTAATGTTGTATCATCATCAGGGATTTCAACAGCAGCCATTATTCTCATATCGACTTAATAATCATTATCACAATGTGTCATTAGTGGCGCGTTCGATCTCCGGGTGCGCGATTCGTCCACGAAAGTCCAAGCGACCGATGAAGAGACGTAGATGTCAGGTGGTCTTTCCCAGGAACGCCCCAGATTTCAACATTACTCAAGCAGGATCAACCTGCCAGGAAAAAGGCTATTGTTCGAGGCTCTTACGCCTCGAGCTTTCCTTCCGCATTGACGATACGTATCATCGTATCTGGCTCCGAAACACACGGTTTTCGTTGCCGTTCGATCTAGTTGTCAGATAATCTATAGAACATTTTCGAGGATGCAAGAGACTGACGCGAGAACGTCGCGTGCGGATTTTGTCTCGACCTCGTTTCGAGAGGCAGTGATCCGCATGTGTTAATCATCTTGATTTGCTGTATCGACAAAGTAAAAAATTCATCGAATGAAATAATTGATCGAGTGCACAAGATGCTATCGGCGAATGCGAACACTCTTCACGTTTCTCCGAAGGGATTAATTTCGGAATGTGTTAATCGCATGTACGTACAGATCCGCTTTGTTTACCGTCGCGAATACAAAGATACGGCTAGCATTTCACAATTATCGAGCTTAACGTATTTTTCGTTAGAATATAGATAGGTTAATGCAGACGGGAATCGTCTGAACGAAGTTTCCTCGGCGGAAAACAATTAGTAGCCTTAGCTACTCTACCGTTCCCCGCGCCTCGTCAGCTTATCTACGCTCCGACTATTAGTATAATCGCTGGAGGCTACGACCCTTAGCTACCCCCTCGTTCGCTTTAATTCTTACCAAGTTAAGGCCATCCCCAACGATCTGCAGCACTTTGCACTTTGTTCAGCACCACGCCTACAGCGAGCATTGAATATTGACTACAGTTGAGGCGACGCGATGAATGCAATTACAATACGGAAGGATCTATCGGAAAGAGATGATTTGTTTCACTATTTAAAAATTATTTTATAAGAGATGTGTGTGTATTTATTGAGAGAAGAGAGTTACATCCTAAAAACTAAAAAAAAAATATTTTAAAGTATAGCAAATGTAATCTAGAATACACACATGTTCACGTGTATTAATTAAAAAATTCATTACTTTTGCATTTATTTAATTTCTCTAAATGATAAATGACATCTCAATTTATCTGTTTTAATTAATTTATATAATTAAAATATATCTCTCTCTGTAGAAAATTGCTTATTCTCTAGTGTAAATTTAATTCTCATAAGAGTTGAATATCATTCTGTCACGAGGATAAAAGCCTACTTCTCCCTGGTCGAAAGTCGATGAGAACCGTTCGTCGATTAATCCGTAAACACTCCGAAAAATCGACCACAAGTGGATTTCGCGTTTCATCGCACCACCCACCCACGCGCGCGTCCGCCACTGCTGAAATCCGCGATATTTCCGGAGGGTCGGCGACGGGGCGTTCTGTTTTTCGATACATCGGCAATAAACGTAACGTTCCGCCGCGTGTCTAATTGATTTGCAGCGTGCACTAGGGGGATGCAGACGGATCGGACGAGAGCGGGTGACAGGGGGGAGAGTTACACAGCGCGGGAGCGCGAACACCGGGGGTGAGTCTCGTGCCCACCCCTTTGCATTATGGATGCACCTGATTTCACACTTGTTCGTCCGCATCGTCGAATTCGCTATAACGTCTCCATCGGTATAAACGGGCCGCAATTTGCTGGCCCATTGTAAACCACCCCTTCAGACTCATGGATAATAAATCGTGGCTACCGGATACGGTATATATACGAGGATTTTATGTTTATGGTGGTCATGCGCGTATTTACCACGGCTGAGAAGAGAGCCTGCATTTCTTCTATTCGGAATCGACAACATGAAATCTGTCGCAGCTGTCGATTAAAAATCCACTAGTGTCTTATTTTCTTAGAAAACAAAATTTTACTTTTATTGACAGGATCTTGAAGAACTTAAGAAGAAATATCACATATTCGAAAAATTTGAATAATAATTTTTAATCATCATTAAGAAGATTAATCATTGGTGCTAAGATCTTTGTAATTTATTGTGCAATTATTTTTTTCGATAGAAATGTAGCGATAGTCTAATATTTTTATCTTGAATTACAATTTTATCTTGTTCTATCAAACCTTATACGACGTTATTCGTCGTTTGGAAATGCGTTTAAATCGCCACGTAAAGGATTTAATTCGTCAATTAGGGATCCCTTCCAGCACGTTAACCGGACGTCCGAAATTGACCGTGTAACATGTGCGTATACGTAATCCGTGCCACGTGTCCGTGTCGGTCGCGATGCAACGGCTGTATCGTGGCACGAGGCAGCGCGACGCAACGCGACGCGTTCCCTCGTATTCTCGAGACGTCCTTCAGCCGCAAACCCACTTGAGCCTTCCGTTCGTTCGTTACTGATCATTCAGTGCCAATTTGTCCAGTTACTGAGATTAGAAAGCGACTTGAAAGCGATGCTAATTCGAGACCAGGCATCCGTCTCCTCGCCTCCTCTCGCTCTGCTTTCTAATTTACGATTCACCCTCGCGCTGACCCCGTACTTATTGCTTTATATCCCGCTTTATGTATTACCATAACGAACATTGAACGTATCTGCCGGTCATGTGTGTCTGATTTTTTTGAGAAGAAAAAAAAACACGACAATGTACAAAGTGATGTAGCTAATTGTTTTTTTAATTTTTTATGAAAATTACACGCATATTTAAATTGCAGTACAGTATAAAATTACAAAATATAAAAATTTAAGGGACAATAATATTTTTATTAAATATAAAAATAGAGAGATTTACATGTATGAGACATGTAATTTAAAAATTTAGATATTTAACTTATTAAATATCTGAATTTTTTACACACGAAAAGAAAAGAAATTAAAAAAATCTCATACTTTGAAAATAAATATGTTATTTTATTGTTTTATCTTTTTTTTGTTGCATACATTGTTTCTTACACGCGTGCTCGCGAATACGCTAAAAAGGACATCGGTGGCTTGACATATGGCCAGCGAAATTGCCGACGGGGTGGCAGTAACAATATTTACAGAAGGCTCTGCCAACCCCCGGTGTTTTGTTAAGAACGCGCAGCGCGCCACCGCAAGCCCCCGGGCCGAGGGTGTCACTTTACTCCTGTAATCCTCCGTAATACTCTTTAGCGATCTGCACCGCCAAGTGATATTAAGTCTCTTACATCCAATTTCTATGGACTTACACCTTTTGTTCTCGAAGCTATTAGCATTTTGATTGTAAAGCCAGAGCTGCGGGAGAACGGTGCCTTTGCTGGCGCACTTTTCGCGGTTAGCACCGCGCGAGAAGTCGCGAACCCCAAAGCGGAAGTAATCGCGCGCGATTCCCGCGGAAATTACATACATTCCATGGCTGATTTCCATTACATCACCGAGCGTGTTATATACAGTGGCGGATAATTGAAATTTTCTACCGCGGGAGAAATGCGCGTCGCACGTGGGGCGGAAAACTTACGCGATGTTACGAAGACGTTCCGCCCTTTATTCAGAAAATTGCTACTTTCCTTTCTCGTTATCGCTTTGGATGTCAAATAGAGGGTGAAATTCTGGAACTCGCTTTTCCTCGCCGTTTGAAGTCAAACTACTAGGATATTATTTATAAGAAGTAATTTGTATTCGAATTTTCTGCGGCAGTTTTCACAGTAAATACATCAGCGATTAAGTTTTCGTTACCAAAACGATTTTTACACTTAGGTAACTTTTTGTTTTCTAAGTTACATCCGAGAACGATTTTTGGTCTTCGACCTTCTAATCTGTAATTACAAAAACGTGGGGAGAAAAAAGACACAATTGAAAATAGCGCGCAGACGAAATATCATAGGCGAGAGTGGGCAGCGATTTTCATCGACGAATGTATGCCCAGCGGAATCGCGTGTAATCGCGTGAACACGCGCGAACACGCACGAGAATTGGAGGGTTGTGCGTGCACGTTTCGCGAAGCGCGGTCCGAAGGGTGCGCGATACGTTATATTTGTCTTTGAGCTCGACAATCACGTCGGGGTGGTCCAAGCCCACCCAGGCTCGGGATTAGCGAGAACATAATCAGCCAATCACTGGCGGGTGGCAAATACGCCGGCGAGGTGTCAAATGTCAGCTCCTGCGGGACCGAGGGACCTGAATTGATTTCTTCCACGGATACACACGGTATCGTGCAAGAGAATATGATTCTAATGAGATTCGAGTTTTTGCAGGCGGCATTGGATTAATTTTTGCCGAATGGTTTTGTCTCTGTTGCCTCTTGTTTCAGAATGACGCTTTGACGAATAAAGATATCGGATACGTTCAATCATATTAATTGAAATTATAGAGCAGCCACAAGTTTTATGTAATAAAACACATAGAAGAGTGAAGACATAATGAAAATAAAAGATTGTACTATTAAGACCGTACTTGTCAAATGCAATTACGTCTAATGTAAGACGAACATATTGTCAGATTATGAGATTATTTCTCGACATTACAGTCGCTTTTTATGATAGTTTTTACGATAGTATGAAAATATTACGTGATTGCTGAGACGTAGGTTTTATCAAAAGCTTCCGAGAGAGTCACGTTTTGTGCGAACACGAATGTTCGAGCGTAGCGTGTCCTCTCAGTTTGTGGAAGGCCAAGCACGGATGCGGAGACAAAGTGGTTTCGCAAGATGCCGCTATTCTGCACTACAAAGTGATGTCGACTCAGCAGAGAATTAATATATGTGCAGAAAGAGATTTATTTAACGCACATTGTGTGTCATCTATCTGTGTGTGCTTTGATCTTATTTCGTACAGATTTTACTTCATAATCGCGCTCTCGCGCACAGACAGACATGTACACCAAACAAAATGTAGAAAAATTTGAAAAATCTTTGTAAACTATTGAGAAAAAAGGAAAAAGAAAGAAAATCGATCTACCGAGCCAAAAATAAATTAAATTCGCGATTGCGATTAATATCTATTGTGATATCGCGCGCAAAAAAAATCTTATCTCACAAACGCGCTTCAGCTGAAACGTTCGTTGTATATTGTTGTATCGGAAGAGATAATTCTACTGATATACTAATCGCTCGCGAATGCAAGCCAGCGAATCGCTCATTCTTATCGTCAATCTCCACTCCGCTTTCCACGAAGCTCGCTTTTCTGGCGAACATCACGTGAGAAGAAAGCAAGTGCGAACTTTCCACGAATCCGCGTTCCCCGACCGCAGAAGTGGAAAAAGCGAGCGCGCGAGAGGTAAAGCGCGCGCATCAGAGCTGCTCGCAGTGGTGCAGCAGCGATGAGAGTGCAACGTGAGCGCGCGTAACGTCGCCGCCGGCGGCGGTGGAGAAACAGAGACAAAGGAAAAAATTAGATCAGTCATTAAGCGGAGAACGATTTAATGAAGATGACCTCATACGCTCCGCGGCGAAGTTGTACGGCCGTCTAAGCGGATTCTCACGTCAATCGCTGGCCGCGAGTCAAGTGGCGAGAATTGTCGACAATTGTTTCCGAAATCCCGCGCAGATGCTCTCTCGCGCTCTCTCGGCGCGAATGCTCTCCTCTCGTCGCGAAAGACGTACATGTGTGAGTTTGCGCGAAAGAGAGAGACGGAGGTGGAAGAGCGGCGGGAGCGCCGCGCCGATCCTGATGTGTGAATCACTCGGCACAATTACGGCAATTACCGGACCGGTCGCAAGTCAGCACACTATCCGCGTACGCGGCCACTTCGCCGTTTCCCACGCCCTCTTCCATTCACGCATTCGCGCAAATCTTGCGAGGGCTTCCCTCTATCCGTGCCAGCGCATCCACGAACAACCGGTGTGAACGCGGAAGTTCGACGATCTTGTGACAAAATTGGAAATTCGACAACTTCCGTCTGCGAATTCGCGTCATCGTCGAGACTGATTGGAGAACTGGACTGGTTGTTTGTTATTTTAAGCCTTAGACGCTCGATTTCAAGGGCGCAGTGTATAATATAGTATTTCCTTTACAAAACTCGAGCTTGATTGTCAGAATAGCTATGATAAAGAGAGTGAAACAACAACTGCTGCTTTAGCAGTAAATACTTGTGATATTTTCTTGTATTCAAATAATCGAACTGATCATAATTTAGTTATATTGCAAGATATAATACAACGTAAGTTGTTTGAACGGAAAGAGAGTTGAGAATATAAAAAAGATCCAGAGATTATTTTTTAAATGAAAAAACTGAAATTATCGCGAATTAATTATTATTGATAAAGAGAATCTGAAGAGACTTAAATAAAAAAAAAAACCATTAAGACTTTGATTAAAATACTATTTTACGAAGCATCTTTTTACATTGTAGTATTATTTCGGAAATCAAGCAAAGTTACCGTGGAGAGGAAATTTTCACGTCCGGTCATCAGCGCGGAAACAGTGAAAGCGACCGTAAAAGCGTTGTCGGAGTAAAGCATAGTTGCCGGTCCGGACGGGAAAGCGCTATTGCGGCGAACCGCCGTGAAATATCCGCGCGGCGCGGTGTGGTACGCCTCGCAAGAGGGTTGATAAGGCTATCGCGCACACCGCCCCCGCGCGTTTAGCATACATTTGAATAATGGGCAGACCGGTAATCCTTTAAACCGGTGTGCTCTCGTCCCGTAACTAGGTATCCTTTCATCTCTCCGCACGGAACTCGTCCGCGCGCGACCATTCCCTTTCGTCTCTCCATTCAACCCCCCGTCCGCGCCCATCCGCTCTCCCTCTGAACTGACTGGCGGGGTTCGTCCTCCTCTCCCTCCAGTCCATCCGTTCACCCCTCCTCCGCTGCTGCCCTTCGTTTAAAGATATTTCGTTAAAATAACAGTCTCGGCTCGAGTCGAGTCGGGCCCTCTTTTCCGCTCTGCCCTACCGGATGGCCGTGGCAGATAGGGGGTGGCATTTGCAATGCAGAGGTTAAATGGCTGCGGGGCTCGGTCTCTGACGCGAAGGGACTCAACGCCGCACTGCACAGACTCGATTGGTTTTTTACTTGCCGCTCTCTGGCGAGTCCTTTCATCCCCCGTCCGTTCTCTTACTCTCTTCATCCTCTTCTACGCTCTTTCGCTTCATCCTTGCAGTGCAATCCCGCGCACTTCGCGAACCTAGATCTCTCCTTCTCGCGCCGCTCTCGTCTCATTCCCTCTCGCAATTCTTCGTTCTTTAGCGGAGCTGCTCACGGAACGAAACGGAGGAAAAAAGAGAAAACTTGAGAGAGAGAGGGCACCGACGGGATGGGCGAGGGGACGAGCGAGATTAAACATTTATTTAAATGGCAGCCGTTTCTGAGCGCGACTAGCACACGCATACCGCCGCGTGATACGTGCAGGCATTTAATACACGCTCGTACGTGAGGCACATGCTCGTACGCGCTCGCGTAGAAAAGCACGGGGGGGATTAAATCGTGCAGGTGGACGATTCCGTGCACGCATACGTGCGTGTGCGCGCGAGCGGCATGTGCGTATATGTGTATGTGTGCGCGCGCGCGCGCACCTGGTGGATGTTACGAGTACACGCGAGAGAGGTAGAAGATTAGTCTGGTGGTTTTCAATCCCATTTTCATCGCGCTCCTGCCGCCGGGGGTGGTGAATATCGTTCCGTCCGCCTCCGCGTGCGCCCCCGTTCACCTACAAGCTCGCACATGATAAGAGGATAAATCAAAGGTGAAGGGTAGTGGCTACATTGCGGGGGTGCGCCGGAATTCGCGGGTGTGCTCTACTCGTTGCTAGAACCGCGATCCCGTTGTGGTTTTTTTTTTTTTTTTTTTTTTAACGCTTTTTCGACTAATTGTATCATTCTCAGAATAATAAAATATATGCAAACATTGTCGCAACACTTAAAAATTGTTATCAGTTAATTGTACGATTATCGAAAGTTAGAAAACACCAAAGTCGAAAATGTTTGTTAAATTTACAATTACACGTGTGATTTAATACTTTCGTTCTTTCACACGTGCACGCCATTTGTATTTATGTTGTTAATTATTTTTTAAATATTGCTGGATTTTTATTTGCATTTTTTATTATTCAGACCCGAATTATAATCAATGCAACGGTGTGACATATCGTAATTTACATCTGATTGATCGATAATGACTTTATCGATACACACAAATGGTGTGGTAATACTACTCGTGTTTGCAATTTTAGATCTAGATCTTCGTTTGATTGATCTGCGATAACGGAGTAGCGTTTTGTGCAAAACATGTGCAAATGGTACAACACAGTAGATTTATTTGCTTTACAACATATGTATGTAGACAATTGTGTCTTTGTTTCATTAATCTCCAATGATAATCGACGCGACACTTTTATCAGTGCTAAATGGTTATGGAACAACTTTGTTGTGTAAACTTTTCTTTGTGCAATATCTACAGAGTATTTAAAAATATCGAATTTTTTATCGACACAGAAAAAAAACACACATATCATACGACGCACACACGTATCGATCTCGCGCCAAAGCGTTCGGAGACATTGCGTTTTCATATCGGATAACGGTCTCTCACAGTATTGAAACCAATAATTGAATGAGCTATGGAAATCGCGGCCGCGAGCGATTAAGTCCGGGCATAAATCTTTACTACTACTATTCTAGAGTACATGAGCTCATCGCGCCGTGATCAATGAGCCGGTGTCATCAGATTCTGTTTATCACGGAATCAGCAGCTGGCATCACTCTCGAAACCGACCCAGTTGGAAATTATTCCATCGGTTAATTAGCATCGCGCGGGATCAGATTTTACACGATTACCCTCGAAATCTCTACCTTGGACCTTCTCTCAAAATTTCTGACACACACGCATCTGTTAAAAAAATTGATACATTTTTTTTTTTACAGCAAATTCGAAATATTTCAAGT
Source organism: Pseudomyrmex flavicornis (assembly GCA_014825475.1). Lineage (NCBI taxonomy): Eukaryota > Metazoa > Arthropoda > Insecta > Hymenoptera > Formicidae > Pseudomyrmex > Pseudomyrmex flavicornis. The sequence goes on from QVNW01000210.1 coordinate 35,966, forward strand.
GCGTAGAAATATTGACTGGGGTCAGCGAAACAATATTGCAAATATTTTGTTTTTATCCTTTAAAGTAAGAATTGTTACGTTTAAGAACTAATTTACTTCCTGACGGCATGATTATATCGCGGTGTAATTTTATTAGAGCGATACGCAGCACGCGTTGTCTCCACAAATCACACGACGAACCCGCGCGCGCGCGCACACACAAACTTGGTCCCAGGCAACCTTCATCATCCGCCAATTACGCGCGACAAATTACTTAACTCATCATCAGCAGGCAATCATTCCTTATCAGCGTGGCGCATATACTCCCGACTATGCAAATAATTAACCTGAACCTTGACAAGCGGGGCTTCATTTCGCGACGGCAATTTCGTACCGCGCCTATCCGGGTAATTACCACGTATTCGCGCCCGTTAGCTAGGTAGCGTAATTAATACCTCCTCACGTGGGATCATTAAATCGCGATATCCAACTAGCGCGGCCATCGCCTAATTAGTCGCCGTACCGCGCTTACCGTACGATCAGATTTTAAACAATTAGCTGTGCGCAAGGAGGTGAAACGAGGGTGTGTGTATACACATACACACACCCATCCTCTCGAGGGAGCGGTCGCGCCCATCTCTTCGGCTTCTGTCGACGATCCCAGGAGACGCGCGTGACTCTCTCCACGTGGACTTAATACGCCCCGCATGCACCACGTGCCCCGGCGGTGCCGACGACGGTGCTTTATGCGACCCCTCTCGCCGCCCTCCGGTCCTTCGCTTCCATTACACCCCTTTTTCCCTCGACAGCGGGATCTCCGAAGGCTACGCTTATACGTACGTATGCGGAACAAGTATCCTTGGACGAACTGCCTGCGAACACGCCAGCGCCAAGCTGGTCCAATTCGATTCAATTCCGCCGCTTGTCTTCTACCTTCTCCGCCTCGCTCGCTCCCGTTTTCGCCCGCTCCCGTTTGTTTTTTTTTTTTTTTTTTTTTTTTTTTTTTTTTTTCAGTTAGTCCCTGGAGGACGATAGATCCTCGGTTGACTTTGCTCGGGGCGGTTTCTCTCAACTCTATCTACGGCTTGTCTTTTTCTCTTCTTTTCTTCCCTTGGTTTCTCTTTTTTTTTTGTCTTCTCACCGAACTAGAGGTCGATCATTGTCGACGCATGATTATTTGGAACTTCCTAATTTGTCACGAGAATGAGATTACTTCGCTATATATGACAGTTGAGTTACTCTTATTTCTAATATAATGATTTTTCACTCTTTTTGAAAAGCTCTACTCTTTTTAAAACTAAAAACAACAAATTTCTAAACGATTTTATTTTATACATCATCAAATGTTTTCTTGAAACGCAGCTATGAAGCACATGCATCGCCATCACACACATCGTTATTGCTTTTTCCGCCAATTATGTACCAACCCGTATTTGCTTTATGGACGTGTTCCAATTAATAATCTTTCGTTCATCGCCGAAGACAGCGCAGAAACGAACGCAGTCGAACGAGTCGGGTCAAGATTTTCGTAATCGCGGGAAAAACGTCGATCGATTACGAATTCGTGCACAGTTCGAGGCGTGTTTCGCCGAATATGACCGGTCCCCATCAATCCTTTCGATAACATAGCTCGTAGAAAGCACGCTCGTATCCGCCGGTTTGTGTGTTCACCATACGACTCGGTCCCCGGTGTCTCGTACATCCTGGTCAGTTAATAACCGTGGTCAGGATCCGTGGCGCCCCGTTGCTGACCGACCCGTTGCCGACCGACCGCCGTATCTGGTTGGGTTTTCGGCCGAATTATGGAAACACCGCCGTTATGCGATGCGGTGGCCGATGATACCGCGGGCTCCCCCCCTCCCTCCCCCCGGGCGTCTCGTTCCCCGTTTTAATTAAGCTCCGGTCCGAACAAGATATCGTTCGCGCTCTCGTTATCGCCGAGGTACGCCCCGGACTTCACGCTCGGCGAGATGACCGTCCCGGATTCTAAAATCCCGAGGAACGTCGAGAGCAGCTTGTCTCGAGAGGAGAATTCTGCTTTCGAGTCGTGCGTGAGTTCCTTCTGTTTTTCCGGATTTTCTATTTCACTGAATTTTTCACGTCCATCTGATGTCCTAAATTATTATATAAAAAGAAAGCGAAAAAGTACACGAAGAATTCTAGAAATAATCTAGTTTTGAATTTAATATTTTATTTCGCACAATGAACTTTTAATTAATTATTGTTTTTTATCAAGAAGATTTTTCGTAATTGATTATTCAAAGTTTTATACAAAGTGTTTGTGAGTGAAAAGCAGTGCGATGTATGCGTACCCGATGCGAGCAACATATTTTATTGTAGAACTGCAGTATGAAACATTTTTTCCGCGCGCGCGGGCAACAGCGTTCGTGAGTTTTAAACGAAGATTCCAAGCGGATCTATTGTCCCGTCCATTCTTTGCTCGGCGAGCGTATGTCAGTGGATGTATGTCTGCTTTCTTATACTCTCCGGGAGAGAGAGAGCACGCTCCAATTTGTGGCCCAAGACAAGTCGGTTTTACGAGCGGACGTACATCCACAGTCTGTAAGTCGGACCGAAGTCGCATTGTTTATATGGTTTCCGCAACCGCGTATTTTTTGATACTGTCTGACATTTGTTTCGAGAGTTTTTATAAATAGTATAATATATATTAATTAAAAATAATTAATACTCTTCCACCTGTATTTATAAATTGCGACAATTTTTGATCACAATTTAGAAAATAATTCCTTCACAAGATTCGCGAACACAAAAAAAAATTGTTTCTCTGGAAAATTTGATTAACATTGTAATCTTCATTCAAAAATTCTCGCACGTCAATCATCAATTGTTATTACAAAAAGTAAAATTGTCAGAACATTTTTGTGGAACGTGCAAAATAGGCGAATTGAGCATATCGTCATCTGGTTACAACGTAACGCCATTTTCAACATTTATATTTCCGGTTGTGTGCGGATCGCGCGGCAATTTTTAATTTTAATCAAGCGCGAGTTTGAGCGAGCAGAGTGGATTTTCGTGCAGCAGCGCGCGGATGAGTGTGCTAACAAGTAATTTACGAATCTGGATGATTACTCGCGGGAACGGATGAAGGGGAGGTACGTGTGAACCGCTCGGCGTCGTCATAAAAACGGTCGCGCGTTCAGCTAATTTAAACGAAATTGTCGGAATAAACGGAACTGCATCCATCCGTCCGTCCAGATGTTTCGTAAATGAATCCCGCCGCGGATACGGCGACGGGATCCGCCGTATCCGAGGCTTCGCTGCTAATTACTTGGAGAGTCAGCGAATGGGAATTTATAATGGACGAACGTAGACCCTTATGAAAATGTTATGACCGGCCGCGCCGCTCTTTCGCTGTGCGAACTTTTGCGCAATGTCGTAGAAGTTATTCGCGGTCTGCACAGAAATTGGCCGTCTCGCGCCGTGGGAAAAGCTCTTGCGGACGTATTTTGAAGTAAAACAGAAACCGTTTGCATTACAATATTAACACGATAAAAAATAAATTTCAAAATGTTTCAGTAAAACGTTTTAAAAACGTGATAATACATAATATTTAAGTGGAAACGCACACGTGTGGAACAATATTTTGCAGTAACTTATTGTAAAACAAATCTTAATGAACAAATTTACCAATTTCGAATAACTAAAATATATCCGTACAGACGGAAAAACACTGCGGTGCGTCTTTTTCTGTTTTTCTTACGCCAGAAAAATTTAATTAGATGCTTAGTCTCTTATTTGCGTCGTAATTTGTGTATTCTTTGCTTGTATTTAGTTTATAATCCGTTGATATCACATTCCGCGGTCATTTTCCTATTCCGTTTTACAAAACATCTCCCGCGTTGCCGCGAAGGCGAGATATAGTTCTGTAAGTGCGCGGCGGTTTAGCGCGATAAATAATACGGCGCTTCATAACTGCTACTTTCCGTTGAAAAACAGAATGCGGCGCGAGTTATTATCCAGAAAGAGGTCCCCCTCCCCACTCTTCTCGTTCTTTCTCTTTTTTATCTCTCGGGGGTCGCGAAAACGGTAAGGAAGAAAAAGTGGCGCGTTAGAACCGCGGACGATAATAATAAGGCTGGTAATTCGCAGTTTGACGAGCCCTCGCGCAAGATCGTCCGACCTCACTTTTCGAGTTTTTCTTTATCGTCTCCCGGATGTCTCCCCAGCGTATCCGAGATATCCAATTAAAAAGCAAGCACCTGGACAGCGAGGGTGGAAAGACATTGAGTCTCGGGTTAAGGGGGCTGCGAGAAAAAAGAAAATCGCGTGACGATTACCGGGGTGAGCTCTTTACAAGAGCGAGGGAAGCTGCTTCCCTTAACAAACGCACTTTTCTAATAACAGGTGTATTAAAAATAGTGGTTTTTAATTCGGACTTAAGATCTTGAAATGATAAACGGCTTTAGTTGTAAAAATACAACTTTTTTATATAGTTGAAAAAACGATTTTAATCTTCTGTTTCTTAATTGTTTCTCGAAAGCACACATTTGACATAAAATTTTATTTTATATACAAATAGCATTTTCTTTATTGTCTTATTTTAACTTGTAATATTATAATAAGGTGAAATGTGACGGCAACGTAGGCTGTCACCTCCAAGTAAGTAGGGAGAGTCGATCTCGAAGCCGATATCGAAGTTTCGACATTGCAATCTAACTTACAAGTCGACCCAGAGGATCGATATGATTCACTGCAATATAGCGATGAAAAATTCAAAGGATCTCTATGAGTCTCTAGCTAGCCTCCTGGCTGTAGCTGGTAAGAGGGTCGTTGTTTATCTACGTTTCTGTCCGTCGGATGCGGAATCCGGCTAGTTACAATCTCTGCTGGTTTTCTGGCAGAGAACAGAGAACGCCTTCACTAAAATAATGTTATATTATCAAGCGACGGTGCCACCTGAGCCGCTAAAAGCTTCGGTCCCGACGCGGCCATAACGCAACCTGGAGATTCGAGATTTACTTCGCGTGTAAAATCGCCGACCCTCGACGATGAGGATTTCATCTGGATTTCTCGATCTCAGTTTTAAGGAGAATTTAGGAAATATGCTGCGAAACTCGTATATTTTCAATCACAATCATATTATAGCAAGTATTAAGATTTACTAATTGGTAGCAAATGTTTGGAACTTGTATTATTCTTTTAAGTAATTTAAACACACATTTACACACACACACACACACACAAAACAATAAATTACATTTGAAAAAGACGACACTCTAGTGATAAAATATCATAGTACAAGTATCACAGAGTGAAATCTTCGTTTTCGTCGCGTTTCGCGTTGCGTCAATGAATCCGATTGATCGCAGATCAATGGGTCGTTGCCGCCGCACGATCGACTAATCTCGAGGGTCAAACGACGCCGGTCAAGTCGGACTTCCTTCGCCAGTTGACCCCGGCGCTATTCTCAATCTCGACTCTGACTCATCCTCGTCATCAGCGTCATCATCGTTGTCTTCGTTCGTATCTCCTTCTCCTCCAACAATCGACCGCGCTTGTTCGTTGAAACTCGCTTGCACGAAAAGACCGCGCTTAACATGACGCGTCACACTCGACCTAGTTGTTGAAGACGATGATGAAATTTCGAGTAGACACGTGGATTATCATCATTATTCGTTCATAAATAATCGGCGTTGGTTGAGCGTCGATAATTAATAGAGTTCGATAACATGTTGCTGCATAATACATCATCTTACTCATCTCATTAATGTTTCTGAGATATAATTTCACCCCCTCTTCCACCCACCCAAATCCGCTGATGTCCAAACACTTCCCAGAGCGCGTGAAGCGTCGCGGAGGAAGTCCGTCGCGACAAAGGGGGTTGATCGGTGGGACGGAGGGTTGATTCGAGGCTCGCCCATGTTTGCCAAGCAATCAAGCCCAATCATTAACCCCCGGACGGGGGTCAAACGCGTAGGCGCGCGTTATATGAATAAACGTTGTTGTGTACGCGACTGTCGGTCGTCGACGGTGTACACGGCGATCGCGTACGGCTTGTCGGCGCGACGACTCGTGGACAGGAAGTCCACCTAATCAGGGGTAGTGAGTGGCAAACAGGGGCGCGGTTATGCCCAACGGGGGCACGTACTGCATTACACCAGGGATTCGAGCCAGGGATCGGAACGGCGTCGAAGACAAGGCGAGGGCTCCTCGTTTATCCACCGAGTCTGTCCCGTCCAACGCTATGATCGCTAATTTAATTAGCTCTCGGTTTCTGATTAGTTCAGAAGAAGGCGGGGTGTCCTTTCGTTCGTCTGGAAGAAGTGCTTGTACTTTTATCGCTACTGCGGCGACGACTCACCTTGTTCGCGCGCGCTCCTTTCTCTGTCATTCGCTCGAATTCATTTAACTCCCCGTGGTACTCTTCTCTTGTTTTTTCATGGTTTTAATTAAATTTCTTATCCGGAGCGCGGAGCGGTTAAATGGGGACGGAAGGGCAGCGCGGGCAGAGCAATGGGGGAGCCGCACCGAGTGTTTTGCCGGACCGGAGGAATCTCTGTGCGCCGGAAATAATTGGAAAAGTTCGGAATTCGACCAAGTCTAGTCGATTGTGTACTTTTCACGCGGAGTTTAAGCTTTTACCGTTTCGAAGTATGTTTCACGTGAAAAAAAAAAAAAAAACAGCATGTGATATTACAAACGCATTTTTGCGCGCTAGAAACCGCGGTATTGATTCATAAAATCCTTCCGAGCAAAAATGAAGTTCCGAGAGACATTTGTATTTATACATGCATTTATTCTTTCAAATCTCCCTCGACTCTTTCCGTCCAAAAATGGGTTTCTTTGACAATGTCAAAGCGAGCTACGTCAAAATTGGAATACTCGCTCGGAGGCGGTTTCTCATCGCGGGATGTCCTCGTTCTCACGCATTCGCGTGTTCCAGGGATGAGCGCATTTGAATCTGCCTGCGTCTCATCTCTCTTTCCCTATTTCACTTTAAATACACTTATGCGCCACGCAACCTTTGCGTAAGCTTTGCGTATGTACGTGAAGCAGAGAGAGGCGTCTACGTCGACGAGTGAATCGCGCACCGGTGAATCGCGAGGTCTTTGATATGCTGACGTCGCTATTATCAATTCAGATGAGGCAGGGCGGCCTGATCGTTTGGCAAAACTGCGTTTGATCTGACTCACCCCGTAGATATCGTATAGATAGGTAGGTAGAGCAGCTCTAGCTGCACACGCACGCACGTGTGCACTCGTGTGAGTGGCAGCCTTGGGCATTTCAGGTCAACTTCGAGAGAGGATGAGAACGTACTCGACCGACAACGGGAATATAAAATTACCGTGACTCGCGCGCCGGGCTTCTTACACCGGGCTTTTACTGCCGCATTTCCGCTTGATTCCCAAATCCTCCCGTTGCGAAGATAAGCGTGTTGCGCGAGGCAGGCAAACAAACCCAGATACGGAAGTCGTATAATAAACGATTGAATGAAATGTTAAAGGATTCCATTTGCAGTGGCTCTTGTGCTACACACAATCTTGTTTATATTAAACAATAAATAAATTTATGATTACAAAAATCACCGATAGAAAACTCTATATCATTTATACATATATCGATATAAGTATTAAATAAAGTCAAGTTAAAGCAAGTTTTTTATAATTATTTTTACTCTTATTTATGAATTAGCTTTTCCTAGAACACAAAGTTTTCCAAAATTATCACGTCGCGACGCGTACGTTTATAAAAATTAATCGTTTTGCCCGGTTTCCTAATTTCTGCGACAACGAGGGGCCTCAACCGTCTTAAATTAATTTGTATGGACATACTATCTCACTGGCGGGCTCCATTGAATCATAAACCGACGTATGCGGGTCTGTCTTCGATCATATTTTTTCCGTCGACGAAAACAGAGATGTGAAATATTTATTTCACGATTTATATTTTTTATGTCTAATATATTTTTTTACAAAAAATTATAATTAAACTTAAGAAAAAACTTATTCTCTTCGTAGTTGGCGCAAAATAAAAATGTGATTGGAGAATTGTGTGTAATCAGAAAAATTACGAGGAGATTTGAGTTTAATATTCTTTGTTTATCTTGATTCTGAGAAAGATATCTGAAAAAAAAACAATCTTATCAATATACATACATATAAAAAAAATCTTAATAAGTTTTCCAAAATATCTTTTCTCTAATCTTTCTTTTGAAACAATTTTCTTTCTTTCTACGTTTCTTCGCCGGTCTTTCTCTCTTCCAGCCCCGATGTGTATAACGCAATAATCATTTAATTCCGGCAGTCGTACGCGCAGCGCTTGGCGCCAAGTCAATCTAAGCCAACCGGATATGCCTCTCTCGTCTGCCTCGTTCAGCCACTGACGTAATCTCGAAGTTAAGATTAGACGGAGGGGGAGGGAAGATACGCGAGATCGCTCATTAAGATCGAGAGCGATGTAAAAACTCACCGGTCCGATCGAGCATGCATGTGCAAAATTCACTTTCGAAATCGATACATCACTCGCCGATTGCGCAGCCCGTACGCACATATAATCCGTCTCGTTCCGTCGGCAATTTTCGCTTCCGCGGATTCAAGCATCATTGAAAATTTATCAGATAACAGGTTACATTATCGCTTTATTATCAACGGAAAAGATTTAAATGTGTATAGCACATTGAAGAATACATATTTTATATGTTATAAATAAATTACACATTGTTTGGTCTCATTGATCGAAAATTAATTTGTCGGAGTAAATTACAGCGAGTCGGATTTTGTAGATATTTTGTTGTTCAACATTCAAAGAAGATGCTTTTGTCAATTAATTTCTCAAACGTGAATGACAAGCGTGATATGGACACGTGTCATAATTACATTTCTGCGGGAATCGTCGTCGTTGCGTAAATTAAAATTACTAACAATAAATTTTTGTTACATTCGGAGCGCACGAGACACATTATTTATCGCCCGTTTAAATCGTCGTTGCGACTCCAGCTGTCTGAGCAATAATAAACTGAACTCTCATCTCTCTCTCTCTTGTCTCGGTGTCACCCGCATTATCGCGAGCGCGCCGCGTACTTAATATCTCAATCTGGACCGTTCTCTGCCTGCGTATCAAAACGCAACCATAGATCATCGGAGGGGAGTGACGTTATGAGGTATCGAAGTACCCTTTGGAACGGTTATCATCTACGTCAGACAGGTCTGACGTATATATCCCGCCCATATTTTCGTTCTGTTCCTCTCTCTTTCTCACTCTTTCTCTCTTCCTTCTCTTTCTCTTCCCCATCCCTTCTCGGTATCGTGCTTTTCACCCCGCGCGAAACTGCTAATGAATATCGGCCCTAAATATCAGTCCACGGGGATATGACGAGGGTTGCTCGTCGGTGCATATGTCCGTATATTACGGGGTTTACACACCCCGGTTCCCCTCGTGTAACCTACGCGCGAAGAGAATTCCCCGTCCCTCTTGCCGCTCGTACATGGTCACGCTCGTTTGTCCCGCGTTAATTTTTTGTCCTTCTCCGACCACTTCGTGTCTATCGTGCGACTCGTTCTCCGTTCGTCTCCCATTCGCTCCCGTTTGCTCGACGGAAAACTCGTCGCGCGACACCATATGTTCTTTCCCATCATCTCGGAGTCAAGACGCGCGTCTCCTCCGCGACGCGTCCCCTCGCATGAAAATCTAATCGCGAATCCGGCGGAAACTCCCGACTCTCATACAAATCCTTCCGGGAGTTGACGTCGACGGTCCACGAGAAAATTACGCGCGCGTGAAGAGACGCTCGCGCGCAAGACCGCGGACAGTTGTCTCGGCGCAACCGTAATGCCACGAGCGACAGTTTTTAAGGTTTTCGTAAGACACACGTGTGACATGTAAACGTGAGATAATAAATTTTGCAGCGACACGAATCTCTCTTTGTCAGAAACAATTATTATTTTGACAGTCTTGTGTATTTAGCGAATTTCTTTTTTTTTTTTTTTTTTTTTTTTTTACGTAACAGCGCGGAATGTATCGTGGAGAAAATTTCGAGCTAGACACGGTAATCTAGATTGACGATAACATTGCGATTGTTCACGTGGTACAGTGACCTAATGAGCCGATAATCGCGGGAGGAGGGAGGAAGCGGAGTATTGGGATACGTGACTCGACGAAAGCTTTGTTTTGCGAGCGCACAAAAGCGGTCAGAACTGTTTTCATACGGTGAACTCAGCTGCAGTCTTGATCAATGACATACACACGTAGACTCCAATCGATCTGGTAAGCTCTCTCGTTGGCCGTAATTTTTTCGCGTAAGAATCCATCGATCTTTGCGGTTTTAAATCGCGATGATACGCGGCTGATTAGATAAGCGATGACGACCGAGAGAAGTTTCTGTTTTAATACTAATTTAACAATGCACTTTTCTGTCGTTGTTGTTTGTCGTTGTCTTTTTTTTTTTTTTTAAGATCGTCGCATCACAATTTCGAAATCACTCAACGTCATATATAGAGAGCTACGATGATAACGGGCAAGAGATTAAAGATTTCAGTAGAAATATTTTATCAGATGCATCTTATTTACATGCTCCATCAAAAATATAATTTTTTTGATAAATCGTAAAGGTTTTTAAATAGAGAGAGATGTAAGATACAACATAAGTGTGTACGATAAAAAACAAGTATTATTTGAAAAATCTTTCGAGATCGGAGATAATGTTTTTTTTTTTTTTTCGATCGAATCACCGATCGACCGATATTCGCGCCGGGATTCTTCCTCTGGATCCGGATTAATCGGCTTAAATTGGACCAATTTCTGCCAATTACGTTCCAGTTTCCAGATAGCGCGCGCTTACGGTAAAACGATCGTTCGTCTACCCGCAGGGGTCCATATGTGCGTGTGAGAGACCCCGATCATGCCCACATGCGCGCACACGGCGCGATAATTGTGCGCGTCGCGCGCATCACGATATATACACACGTATTATTTTACACGTATATATCGCCAGCGATAACCATCACCCACATATCCCCAATTGGTAAAGACAATCGCTAATATGTTTCTCTCCTTGATTGAGAGTGAGTCATGCTGCGCACGCCGTCCGGCGCGGCGTCTCGTCCGCTCAGACGAAAGGAAGAGACGCAGAAGACGAGGAGACGGAGACACCCGCGGGGTCTCCTCTCTCGCATTCGCCACCGGCGAAACAATTGTTCGACTGGGACAATCAAGTACTAAATTCGTGGCGCCAGCCGGCCGCCCGCTGTATATCCGGCGTTGTTGAAGACTAGTTTGTCAAGGTAGTGCGCTATTCGGTACACACGTGGGTGTTCCCTCCATCTTCTTGCGGCGCGCGACCACACGGATATCGACGCTCGATTGACAGTGTTAACACGGATCGCCTATGATGTCATTACCTCGCGCGATCGTGTTAAAATATACTGATGATTTGTCGTACGCGGCAAATAAGTTAGTCATAATTAAATAGACATGTAATCGTGTCTCTAATGCTTTTTATTGCGAGAGAAAAAAAGTTGTATGACGTCAGCTTCAACGCACGTTCTAAAAGCATGATTTACACAGGGTCCCAACTGTGTAAATTGTATTTATTTTAATACAATTATTTGTTGTTCGGTGACAAATAACAAAGTTATTTCCTAATTTGCAGATAAATCATGTATTTGTTTGTTATGCATATCAGTCCGATGTGTGTTAGGTGTGTTAGTGATGTAAACCTCTCGTATATGCATGTTTTATCTCACATAAAAGAAATCTTTATCTCACGTAAAAGAAAATTGAAATATGAAACATACAAGCAGTCATTAGTTTACATGCTTTTGTAGACTAATATGTTCGTATAAAAAAAAAAAAAACTACAGCAAAGAAACTAAAGCCAAGAAACAAATTCAATCATCGTTCGTACACAAATTTCACATGATAAAAACCAATCTTACACAATGATAAAATTTCTCCCTTATGTGCACATAAGAGGATTCCTCGTGATATAATTTCGCCGTCACGCGCTTACTTCCGCTCTTTTCAACCATCTCATCGTATTTCCGCGATCTTTATTTTTTTTTACGGGGCAACGTCGTGGTTGTGTCGTGAAGCTTTTCGCACGCCCGTGTCGTCACCGGGAGCGTTCCCGCATTCGCTGTATGGGAGTAAGCAATTTTCTCCCGAAGATAGAGCGGCCCGGGACGTCGTCGTCGATGCTCCAGGGAGAACGTACGATACGAGCGAGCGAGCGAGCGAGTGAGTGAGTATGATTGATGCGGTTTGTCGGTCTCGCCTGACGTCCAACATCTCGTCTCGCGCGTCACGCTCGCGGATACTTACGCCCCCGAAGACGACGACGACACTCTCGGTGTTACACACCCGGCTACACACCTTGCGCGACTCAGTTACCCCGCAACTCCGTGCCACGCCACGCGATTTTCACGCGCGAAGAATGATCTATCAAGAGAGATATATAGAATATTATCTTCGAAAATTTTCAAGTAGGGAAATGTAAGGTAAGAATTTCTTTAATTAAACTACACAACATCGTTGACACTTTTTTATGTTACTTTTTTTACATTTATTTCTTTTATTGATTACATGCTTTCGTAAAGTTAATCGCAAATGTTGTTAAAAATGTTAATTTTTAAGATTGTTTCGTATATGTCGTTACACATATGTTGCAACCATGTATAGCTTTGACAAGCCGATCTCTGAATTCTCGCGCATCCGATTCGTTTCATTGCAATGTCGCGTTATAAGGCGCGCACAAGCATGTAGCATGATAATTAAATTGTGTCATGAATCATATTAATTTATGGATACAAGTTGGAATGTGTTGCATCGTAACCGTGCTGTGTTTGGGAAAGGCCCGCGAACAATTATCTGGTGTTGTTAATTTATGTTTAAAATAACCAGAATAAGAGATGAGTATAAAAAACACATAAAGGGAGATTGAAAAATTAATTTTAATATTTTTTACTTTGTTGTTATTTACGCACATCTCGAAAGATGCGCGAAAAATCTTGCGCAATGATTTCGCAAACCTTATCATGATGAATAAGCAACCGAAAAAAGTGAAAACGCATAATCTCGTTTTATCGGAAGAACGTAAGTGGGAGAAACGCAACGAATTAACTCGTCAATATGATCAATGCAGCTGAAGGAATTATATTGTACGCGTTTTATTGTTGTACGTGCGAATACTAAACATACAAAAAAAAAAAAAAAAGATTGCAATGACGCCCGCGAATATTTCTGCGAACAAAAAGTTAAGCCTACTGTACACAATACATTATACGAGCATACGCCGAAGTGTTGTTGCACCGAAAATTCCGAGTTATCGACTAGAAGTCACGCGTTAGTTCGAAATATACACCGACGTTGTCAAGATTAAACGTTAAAACTGTTTGAGGCTTGATAAATTTTATTGCCGCCCGATATCGCATTATGGATTTATTTCTTTGGAGAGTATCATAAAAGACTTTCGCCGCCAGTGTTGAAGATAGGTATTTACTGAAGTTCATAAAAGCTAAGATTTATTTGATTGAATTATATAACACCCACTAAAATAATCTATTATGGAAAACCTAAAGATCTTCGATAATTAGAAAATTACTTCGTGCAGCAAAAAGTGAAGAATTCTAAACACGTATTTTAAGAAGAAGTACTGGTGTATATAGAAAAATCAGAAGATCATCTAAAATATATTTTGATGATACGCAGACTGATTTTTAAATTTCACGTGTAGTTGATATTTTCTAAAGTTTATTCATTCCTCCCCTTTTTCCGAGCGCTGCGCTTTTCTCAACCAGATATCACTTAAGAACACAATCCTTGGAAAAGCGATGAACGTGATCTAGGAATTTCTTCGGCAAGTCCGAAGATTTCATTCCCTTCGAAATCTCATCTCCCGAGAAATATCGAAGATCGCTCTAGCTGCCGTAAAAGTGCAACCTCTCTCTCACCTTCGCGCTCCCGTTGCCTAAATTTTCTAAGTTCGCCCCGCGGTATTCACCTTCTAGGTAAGTGTTGAAGAACGAGCTCTCCGAGCTGGGGCGTACGTGCACGTACGCTCAAGTGCGCGGGGGCAGCGCGCAAATATCAATCAGTGGAGTCAAGAGTGGAATCAGGGTGGCCGAGTGGTTCCACATAATGCTGCAACCGGAGGTGAGAGAGCGGCAACGTGTATCTTGTGTTCGGTGGCGGTGCAGTTTGGCCGCCCACACGCACGTGTGTGTGTGTGTGTGAATGTGCATGTAAACCCCATCAGAAACCCCACTCGCAATGTCGCAGCAGCGACTCCCAGTTAGCTCTCGGTAACGTCGCATCCCCACTCTTTTCCACAGATCGAGAATTGTCAGTGTGTTGGTTGTGCGTGACATCATCACGAACGCAAGAAATAACCCGGTGTGTGTGTGGGTGGAGTAGGAAAGAGAAGGCGTGCCCAGGAGGCGGTGCCCGGGAAATCCTGGCGTGCATCGAATGTCTGTGTGAGTGTTATCCCTCTCCGTGTTATCCCTCCATGTGGATGTCGACGATGTGTGTGTTTGTTCGTGTGGCTTTTGCCATCTCTCTCCTTCTCCACGTCCGCCGCTCTCGCGGCCGTCATCGCATAGGAGACCCTCCACTATCAGACGCGTTAACAGCAGTCGGCATCGAGGCACCCGCTCTAACGGCTAACGTCTCTCACATCCCCGGACTCGAGCCGGTGTTCCGCCGTTTCCGACTTTTCCCTGTCCGGCCGATGGACCGCACGGAAATCAGTGTCGCTGACAACCGGAAGCCCCGTCTCTTGTACGATACGTATTCGCTGCTGCGAAGTCGGCAGGAGCTGTCCTGCGAGGACTCTTCCAGGTGTTGACAATCACGAGTGTCCTGATCGTGTTCGCAAAAACAAAAAAAAACTCTTAGTGCTCTTGTGCTGCTGTACATCTACGAAATTAACAACTCGCGAAAAGAATGACATCTATAAATAAATAGTTCTAACAAAGGATTCTATTAAATGCGCTCCGGTTGCATTGCTCCATTTAAGAGAAGCAGAGTTTTTTCTTTTAAAAAAACTCTAAACGAATAGTCTGCGATTAAATCGTTATTCTTAAAGACATATAGGAACAAGAGTGACAAGACTTTCTAATCTCTGTAGAAATTTGGAGATAAAAGGGTTCGAAAAAAAAGGTGTATGTTTGTTTACGTCGAAAAAGGACTACGTAAGGACTACGAACGTGGTGAACGAGGATGCGAATATCGTGTTTAGTGACGCAAAAGTTGTAAAACGATTAGTGGGTCCAGGATGATGGAAGTACAGCAACAACACTCACCTGTCGGGGTGGGTCCGTTAGACTTTTCAAGGCGGGGGGTTGCCGAGACGTCAGCGTTTCGGGTTGTCAAACCTAAGCAACCGGCTTCGTCGCTCGTGCATCAGCAGCCGCTGCCGCCGGAAACCAACAACAACGAAAATCTTCAGGAAAACCCACAAATTCCCATTGATGCCGAAGGTAAGACAATCTAAATGATTTTTCACTCAAAAAAGTTGATGAAATAATTTACATTTTAATCGAAATATTATCTCTCTCCGTATTGTTAATAAGTCGAAATTTTTTTGAACATTTATTTAAAATGTTTTGTGATGAAAGCAAAGAAAACTTTATATGATTAAGAAATGTTTATTTATATCAATGTACTTTAAATAAAAGCCAGTTCGATATTACATCGCAACGGAGTAATAAAAAAAATGAATGACAGGTATTAATCATATCAAAATACTTAATATAATTTACTAATCATTACACATTAAATGTTAAATGTATAAGCGATTTCAGAAATGATCTTTACATCAAAAAGCAAAATCACAGGATTTAAATGTGCAAAATGCTAGTGATAAACTTCTAGATTTGTCGTACTTGTCATTGGTTAAGTCGATTTTAAATTATTCTTACTTGCTTTTCCATGTTTATTGTTTGATCATTCATTTCGTTCGTCAATGTTACCGCGTTTATTTTAGTTTGTCGCTTGGATTCTGACTTAGAGACTTTGTGACAAATCATATGGCTGGATGGGTTTTACTCCGTTTAATAATAAATTATATGATGATAATTATAAAATCAAGACGAGGTTAAATTAAAATATACATAAGTAACAAATCGAAATATAAGTGAATCTAGAAAGAAGAACAATATAGGCGCTCGTTTATTTACACTTAATAATATTACACAATATATTATTTAAATACTTAATGATATTACACAAATTAACGTGACACGAAAATAGCATATTTTAAAGAATATAGAAACCATTAATTCGCACGATGAAAAAGCAAAAGCGTTGCGTGATCGTTATCGAGAACCTGTCATTGTTGTCTCGAAAACCTAAATAAATAAATCTCCTATTGCCGTCAATTGCTTTAGAACATCCTCGTAAAACAATCAAGACCAGGAACACACACTGACAGCACATAAATATGGGGAAAATCTCCCCGTATTCAGAATAACCAGTTGAAAACGCATATCGCGCTCAAGCCTTTGACATCCCCAACCGTTCCGATGGCGCGGCGCCCCCTGATACGCATCCCTCGCCTGTCATCATCCTATCTATTACCTGCCTATTACCCTAGCAACGTGGCGTTTACGCGGCGACACCTGAGCTTGTGCCACGCATACGCGTGCGGATCGCGCGCGAGTCGCGCACGGCGATGCGCGAAAGCGTACGCATGAATACACGCGCGTGCAGGTGCGTATTGGCCGTGGTTGTTGTGCACAACGGTCTGTTCAACAGGTGAGAGGGGATGTAGCTGGCATTAGACGGCTGACTATACTAATACCCCGCTACTAATCGCGGTAACAGGCTACTAAACGCAATAATATCGAGCTATAGGCGTCGAGCTAAGCGGTTTAAACGATAATTGCCAGGTGATGGGCAGCTTGTCGAGAGGGTTGACTGCTCTTCTTCTATTCCGTTGGTACATATACTTGACATCTCTGTTTAGGTTTAAAAGAATGCGATCGTTTGTTCTTCTTTTATTTATGTAATTGAAACTTGCGGTACAAGATAAAAAATAAATCTTGTACTTCTTAGCATCTTTAAATTTCAATTTATTCTAGTAGACACAATATAATACACAAAGAAAATACTTGTTAAAATTAACAAAAGTCAAATGTTTTTAGTTGACAATTCAGAAATTCAGTTTTTCAATTTTTCTCCCATATAAAAAGTGTTTTCCTCAGGATTGCGCAAATTACTGTTAGTTTAAAACGTTTGTGTATTCTATAAATCAATAATCTTTGGGATCTACTTTGGGTTGACCGTATCTGTTTTTTTGCCAGCAGTTTTCACAGCAAATCACGCTAGTTTTACCGTTTTATAGATTTACGACGGGACGATAGCACGAAGCAGACTACGCAGGATAAATGTCGGCCGATATCGCTTGACGCTTTCGTTTGGGAAACACGCATTCGTTCATTGTGTGTACATTCACGTATCGATGTGTTACACCCGATGTACATACCTTATCTCGGGTGCGATGCGTCGGCTATATATGTAATACAAAATATGATTTATTTCTGATAATCCTTGCGAGAATGAGACAGCCTTTGCGGCACAGTCTAATCTTTTCGCGTGCTATCTCAGATTATCCCAGCCAGTTCTATATTGCCTGGATTACAGATTTCTGTCCTTTTTTTTTCTTTTTATTCGATTCTTGGTATAATCGGCCGATCATCGCGTTATCGATTGATTCGATTGATCTCTTTATGGCGAGTTTTAAGAATTACGTGCAAAAATAATCCATTATACGAAATGTGTTGTTCAAACTGTTATTACATCATTTTTTACAAACATTGTTATATATTGCAACAATATGTAGAATTAGTTTTTGTTGTACAGATAAATTAAAAAAAAACAAAACAGAATTGTTTCTCTATTTTAAAATAATTAATTTTTTATGTTGTAACATATGTTGTTCCAAAAACTTTAAGTGTCAAATAAAAAGTGTTTTTTAATATACATGTGCCGTATTCTGTTCCGCAAGAAAAAAAAAGGTAGTTCCGTGCAGACTTCTGCACTCTGTGTGCTTCATTTTCTTTCAACCGCTAATGACTGACTAATGCCATTAGTGCAGAGCGTCAAAAATATACTGAAAATCAACTTATGTTTTTTTTTATGTTTTGTTTATCTCGTGGAACCGAATACATGTGTAAAGATTACTACACACACACACATAATATCATAATTCAAATAAATTTCGATTTAATTTAAAGATAGACTCTTACAATCGGCGTAATCACAGTTCAAACACAGTTCCGTAATAGAATAAAATATTGAAAGTTTACATATTTTCCTAAGTATTAATAGTACTTTGTTCGGAAAATAAAATGTCTTAGATTTATCTCTTCTCGAAGATAAAATTTTTTTTTATTGATTTCTTCAAATTTACTTTTGATATTTACTCAAAGTTGAAATCTGGTTGTATGTCAAACTTGTGCAATAAAAATTTCAGATGTTTATTTTTTCGTCGTTTATATAGACATTTTTGCGTAATAAATAGTTGACTCTTGAAAACCTTTGAAATAGAGAAATCAACATCTCTTATATTTTATAGGTTATTCTACGTTAATTACTTATCTCTTTCATCCTTCTCTCTTTTTCTTTCTCTCTTTCTTTTGATTATAAAATTTTTAAAGGATCTTTTTTGATTTGTAGATTTTGTACTGTTGTTTGATAGTAAAATAAAGCGACACACACGTCAAGTGACGCATACGGTACCAATATAGAAAAAGATAAATCTGATTTAGTACGATCGAGTTGAACGATTAGATAGACCTGGATTACACTCAACGTCGCTAAGCTCTGATTTGATATTTTATCGCATCTATGTAAAAAAAAAGCTGACACGGATTACGGCATGATCGTTTGTCGGTCGAGAAAGAGAGAGAGAGAGAGAGAGAACCGCAATTTCTCTCAACTATCGCGATTAATTTCTCATTGCCATAGTTGCAGATTTCTTTATTTTTACGCTGCAATATTAAATAGCTAATCTTCAGATTATTGAGCAATAAAACAGATAATTGCGCGTATAATTTTTATCTTGTAAATTTAAAAAATTAGATATAACACACATTTTCAAAGTCGGCATTATTAGCAAAGAAATTTCTGTAAAATAAATAAACAAATGTGTGCATCGTAAAGCTTAAAATATACCAATATATGATTGTGATAATAATATTAATTGGATAAGAACGTAATTCTTCGCTTACTACTGCTCGCTAAGCGGAAGACAAAGATTTCGGTTATCTGATTAATCATCGGGGTGGCGAATTGGCGTGAAGTACGAACTTTGATACTCCACCAGAAACGATCAAAGAAACCGACCCAGAATAGATGGCGGATGTTCGAGGATAGGAATGCAAGTTTCGGGGAGAAAGAGAGCGAGTAATGGCCGGAGCAAGGTTGATAAATAGAGGAGGGCTTTCTCCTTTCTAATAAAGACGCTCTTGTCGAGGGGTTGATCTTTTCTACGAACTAGGAATACCAAATTTGTCAGGACTTGAGACGTCACTTTCGCGTTACTAGGTGATCGAGTAACGATGCATAATCGATCAGACGAAATACGTTATTATTTCGTTGTCTGTATTTATTCGTGATCTTTTTACGTCGCGTGATCACACTTTTTGACATTCGATTCCAACTATAATAAATTCAATCAAACCGATTATATGTTCGTTCGCATTATTACTTACGTAACATTAAAAATTCGCGCGCATAAGAAATAATATTTGCTTTATTTTTAATTTGTTTTTCCTTTAGTTATTTAATTTTCAAAGTGTAAATGTTTTTAACGATAAAAAACAATTTTTTATGTGATATCATTTGTTTCAGGTGGATGCAATGTTCGTTTAATGTTCCCGAAATTATGGGCACCTTTTGGAAATCCCACGGAGGTTACGAACCTGCCACCTTTACCAAAAAGTCACTCAGGTATGTACTTTATCATTCTTAAAATGCATTTTTCACTTTCATTCACGTGGAGCAGTAGTGGTTTTTTTTGTTTTAAATTAATTTTCCTCGTCATTAAATGCTTCAAGAATCATAGCGCATCTCATAATTGTAATCTTTACTATGCGTCTGTTTCTTTCGCTGTCGCTTATCTCGGAAAGGTGTAGACGCGCGGGTGTGTAACGTCGACCTTTCGCCCCCGATGATGGCTTCCTCCTCCGGCCCGGATGAGTTTTTATTTGCCGATCATTAAGAACGACCGGTCGTCGTCGCCGACGATTGGAATAAATGGTAGCACGCGTCATACCACGGACGGACATGGGTCTCTCTAACTTCTGCCGGTCCAATTGGAGCGGATTAGAGGCGCGGGCACAGGGATTCGGGCCGTCGGCTTCTTTGTGCTCGTACCTACCATGAATTAGTAGCGTCTTGTCATGTTAAACGCCCGTGCATATTCTCTTCCTACTCCTTCCCCTTGTCCTCTCCTTCCATCACGCGCGCGTGCACGTGGCCATTCATCTGCTCCGTTCATTCTCGGACGTGATAAGATCGGTCGCCATATTTTTATCGTTGTGCTTCCATTGCTATTGCAACGCTAAGATTCCACGTCGTAAACATGACGATTATCAAGCAACATATTACTGTCCGTATATGAGTCATTATTATTGTCATCGTTATCACATAGAAAAATATAAGAAACCAAAGTAGAAAATTGTAAAAGCCGGGATCAAGAAGTGGAAACACTTTACTTTTATAATCATTTTATTATTATTATCAGTGTACTTAAATCACGCTTTTGTCATCAAATTGTGATGTATTATCTTTACTCAATTTAAATCTTCCCGAGTTAAAATCGTTTCTTGAATTACAGTTTTTCGTGGTTGCGTGACTCTCTTGAATGATATCGCTTTTCGAGATCAGCTGTAAATAGACACTGACGGCCGGATGAAAAATCCGTTTTTGAAAACCCACATCGTCCTGTCACTCGGCTCTATTGACGCCGCTTGTATGGCAAAGGTCACGCGTATTCCTTTCCATGAACCGGCGGCACGGAAGGGGTTTGAATGTGAAGTGTGTAACGGCTTTAATAGCGGCAGATCACTACGCAGTAAACGACTGACGGACGACAGAAGATTAAAGTTGGCCGTTAACTCGATCTAATTGTCCCCCCAGTTTGGCCTTCCTTTATTAATCCACGTCCACAACCATCTTCGGCATGGTCGTCATCCCCTTGTCACGAGCCCCGCGCCGATTCACAGCAAAACGCTTATATGCTGAAATTTGTCGATTAAATTTTAGATTTGTGGTTTTTTAATCAAAAAAAGAAATTGAAAATTTTACTTTATACATACATTCTCACAGAGATATTTTTATAATTCTGTAGAATGGAAAGAGCCTAGAAATTTTTTTTGACAACATATTTCTCTTCTTCGAAGATTTTTTTATTTCGTTCTTAACAATAACAAATAAAATTATTTTATTTTTGACACAATGACTTGAGCACGTGTCATGTATGCATAACGGACAACAAGTGTCGACAAGTTTCCAGATCGTTCACTACTGTTCATATGGCCAGCTATGCTCTGGAAACTTTGTCTCATTTGTGTCATAAGTAACTCGAAGCACTTTGCGCAAACATGGCGGTCGGTGGCAAGAATCGCTGTGACAAAAACGATTTCGAAGTCGATTCAAGAAGTTTCATTTACTGTATCGAGGCTGGAAGCCACTACGGACCACGTGAGATGCATCTCGATGCAACGTCAGACGCACGTGTGTGTGCGCGCGGATCCCGTGAAACCCGGAGCAGCAAAAGTTAACCCATCTGCCGGACGGCCGTTTTTCTCGTCGGTTTGCATCACCAGTTTTTAGCGCATTCCACTCGACGCAGACGCGATATTTGCGTAAGCAGTTCTTCCTATCACATCTGTTCGGACTTCCTTCTTTCTTTTTGCTTATTCTCGTCTCGATCCGTCTCCATTTTCCTTGCCGTGATACATATATAAAACGACAGATTTCACGCGATCGCACACAAGTTAATTTTAAATATAAAAATTTCCAATCGTATTGAGAAAAAACGCAGAATGTTTCGAAAACGCATAGACTACGGTTGCGGAAGATTTTACAAGCAGTAAGTTTTCTTCCTCTATACTTTACCGCATTATTGACAAAAAACACTGAAATAAAGATTAGGCAGGTCGACACTTTTATGACACCTTGGCATTTTTATGGCCTAAAACAGTTAATAGAAAAAATCCGTCTCTCTGTAATATATTATATATCTACTGTAAATCTATATCTAATGTAAATATCTTGAGATTTGAGCAGAGTTCTGGCCTTGGGAATATACTTCGTTATAAAAAACCAAGAAAAAAAATGTCGGATGTAATTTCATTAGCCGTTGCTTGCCGTCTTTCATAGTGTACTCGAGCGGTGCAGTAAAGCACCTATCTGTCTCCTCGGACAGATCCCCGCAGACGCGAGGCGCGTTTCTCATTACATTAGGCCGCTCTCTGACTCGAGTCGTATTTTGATTCGATTGCAAAGCCACCAGGAGACACGATAATAATCGACCCCAACGACGGGGCTCGCGGAGAGCTTTAAATGCGATTAACCGACACCGGTGCATCATACAGAACCCGGCACGTGACCGCGTGTCGCGCGCACGGATTATAAATATAATATACCGGGTGTGTGCCAGATACGCAATATGAATGGTACGACGTCGAAATTGCCGGGGCATCGAGAGGGGACCGTGAAATAGAGAGTCCGCCCTTCTTCTTCGCGCAGCCGAGCGCGTGCCCGATTTTCGATCCACTCGACGCCGTAAATCACGACGATTGGATGATTAGAAATACCGCGAATAATTCCTACACACACTTGAACGCGCGTGTGCGTACGCGATATTTTAAAGATATTTTAGAAAAATTCTCCAAATGTAATTACTCCAGATAACGTAAACAATTGTAAATAATAAGTGAGATAGGAATGTCATAAATCTTTTTGTTAATCATATCTTGAAATAAAAATCTCAATTTCTATCAAATTTCCCGTCAAACACACACGTCATAACGATAACGGAAAGTTATAAAATAAATACGCGCTTAATCTAACAAACACATCAAAATTGACGATTGACTCATGTCGTTTGAACCGGACGACAGATAAAATGACGCGACGCGCAAATCAAAGCTGCGTCGGAAGTCATCGATTTGATAATCAGAGAGTTTAGTAAATTCCGATTGACGCGCGATACCGAAATTGCGATCTGATGCAATTTGCAACTGTCATCGTGAAAATATTAATGCAATATTACAATAATACATAGATGTAATATGATAAAAGCTTGATTCCCTCGTACATTATAAATTAACCGATGAAGCGTTAGAACGTTATAATTCTGTGACACGTTGTTTAATATGTAATTATATATCTAGGACAAATAAAACTAAAACGTATAAGAAAAATCTATCATTTAAACATTTTGATAGAATTATACATTGTTGCTGTATCATACATGTATCAATAATTTAAACACTTGTGCTCTTTAAATAAATGTAGAAGTGCTCTCGTCGTCTTATCGCTCAAGCGTAATTTTATGCTGTTACGTGTTAATCACGACTTGTGACATCGCGTTGGATGAAAAATTTCAAAAGAAACGCGTGAGGGATTTCATTAAGGACACTGCTTCACGAAACGTCGCGGAAATACATTTTGCTCTCGGCGCCACACTATTTCGCTCTCTGCTCGCGATACCTCGTTAGCGCAACATGAGACCCTGTCACGACCTCTCGTGCTCTGCCCGTCCCTTAAACACCCTCGCGCCAACACGCTAGGAAAAAAAAGGGCCCGGTACGTGACTCAAATCTCATTCCGACCGGGTCCTTTTTCGCAAGAAGAGAAACTATATTTACCCGTGGTCTTCCTTTTTCGAATTCTTCTCTACATCTAGCATATCCACCGTGTACTTCATACGTGATGTAGCTACTTCCGTCCAGTCATTGGCTCTGTCTTGGTTTCTTGACTTGGTGGTGTATGAACTTTGGTTTATCGATTTAAAATGTTATATGTTTTGAACATTTTTGCGGAATTAGATTTAAATAGATAAAAAATGAATAAGTATAAAATCTAATATGTGTATAAGTCTTGTAAAAATTATTTATTTTGTAACATAAAGATAAAATGTTTTATTTGTGATCAAATTAATCAAGTAAACATTAAAATTTTATTTTATTATTATTAACCATTATAAAATGCATGATGTTTCAGAACGACTATCCTTCGGAGTAGGCCGCCTGGTAGGCTCGCCGACGACGAGGAGTCCGTCGCCGTCGCAATCTCCCTGTCCAGATTCTCCTCCTCCCGATCGCCGAGACGCCGAAGTGGACGTTGACGTTGGCGAGGAGGAAGTTGACGTAGACGTCGAAGAGGTCGGTGACGAGGATGATCACGAAGGTACCTCGAGTCCGCCGCGATCGTCGTCGACGCCGTCGCCGTCGCCGGTCAGCGTCGCGATGTCCCCTGTGTCGCATCCGCCGAAGAAATCCGGAGATAGCTTCAGCGTGTCGGCTCTTCTAAGGCCAGATCCACCTTCCGCTCATCTGCAAAACGCATCTCCACATCGAGAGACTGCCTCGATGGGCGCTCATCCGCCTCCATCCGGCTCGTCTATTCTATCCTATCCGCCGCTGCATATTCCGAGTGGTCTTCTGCCGCCCCATCCGCACCACCCTCTCTCGTACCTGCATCACCAGCTGTTGCCGCATCATCTTCTGTCACCGCACCTGCACCCGTTACTGCGCGGCGTTCATCCGGGTCATCCGGGATTGCACTCGACTCACACGGCGCACGGGTTGCATCATCCCCATCCGCTTGGCGATGTCTACAGCTGCGTCAAGTGCGACAAGATGTTCAGCACGCCGCATGGGCTCGAGGTGCGTATGCGCGCTCATTCGACGCGTGCTTTTTTTTTTGTCAGACCCCGGGATTCCTCCGGTTGTTTTGATTCATTTCTGATTTGCTGTCGGATATTCGTCTGAGAACTTTCTGACGACTTTATTTACCGCCACTTTTTCACGTGCGGTAACACTTTCAATTTTTTGACACATATCCGAACAAAAATTGAAATGTATTTAAAACAAATTATATTTTAAACGTATTTACATTATAATTATAAAAAAGTTATACTATCTTTCTCCGTTCACAGCTATGTTGGTTTAAAATAAACTTAAATTACACTGTGTGTAATAGCTTAAAATGTTTAAAAGAAGATTTAATTTTCACGTAGGTGCACGCGAGACGATCGCACAACGGTAAACGGCCCTTCGCCTGCGAGCTGTGCAATAAAACCTTCGGCCACGAAATCAGTCTCACGCAGCACAGGGCCGTGCATTCCGCCGAAAAGGTGTTCGAGTGCAAGCAATGCGGCAAAGCCTTCAAGAGATCCAGCACGCTCAGCACTCACCTTCTAATCCACTCGGACACGAGACCGTATCCCTGCCAGTTCTGCGGCAAGCGATTCCATCAGAAGAGCGACATGAAGAAGCACACTTATATACACACCGGTAAGTAACTCACGAATCCTGAGTTAAACGGAGAGAGTGAAAGATTTATTTCTGTCAAGTTGACAATACTTATATACTCGTAGAAAATGTTTAACAATTATTCGAATTGTTTGCGCGGATTTGTTGGTACGCGATTATCTCATCTTTAGACAACTCGTTAACTTTTGGAAACGTCATACGAAAATCGCGCTCATAATTCCGACGGGTGTCGTTATCGAGGGGACGTAAGGGATCAATTAGTCCGGCAAGTTCGTACAATAAATAATGCAGCCAACAGTCTGGACCGAGTCCTTGCGAGAGGATCGAGTTGAATACGACACATGTGGCCAGTGCATTTCAGGGATGCCGAGTCCCACATTGCGAGTTTCGCTCGGTAATAATCGTAATGTCTTTCGGGGCGCTTCCCCATTCCCCTGTCTCTCTCCTGCATTTAGCCTTCTCGTCCTTTGCTCCCACGATTTGGGGTGTTGTCCTAGCCTCCCTAATCTTGGAATTGAACTTTGCTGTGACACAACGTGGAGTCTGTGCAAGACACGAGTGGATCACATTGTCTCATGAAGTGATTATCTCAACGGCTGATTGCGTGAATTTATGGAAGAATTTATTGATCGGTGGAACGTCTGATAAAATTTTTTAAAATTATTTACAATGATTTCTTTATAATTTTTATTTGAATATTATTAATAATTAAACAATAAATTCAATTTAGAATTAGAATATTGTTAAGAACTTCGTATATTCACTGTTCACATGTCTCAAAAGATAATTTCGGATTAGCAGTAGCAGGCAATCCCCTCGTAAAGTCTTCGTCGTTTTTTTTCGTATCCATGCGTGTTTATCTTCGACAGCACGCATCAATGTCAAACGCGTTGAAGTCTTACGTGCGTGTAGAAACCGGGATACTCGCGTAAGGCGGTGCCGGCGGCAGGACACTTGACACTTCGATGTCTCCCGACTGATGGAGCGAACTCTTGAAGAAGCAGGTTACTCGAGGGTGGAGAGAGCAACGAAGGAGAGAAGACGCCTGCTGCGGAGGGTTCCGGTCTTGGCTCTGGGTTTTGTATCGTCTCCATGGCAACCCCTCCCGATGTCTTATCAAATTATCACCTTGTCCTCCCTCACGCCACTCCATCCTGCCGTCACTCCGAGGACCTCACCCGCCCCCAAACGACGTTCATTCTACGGTCCCCGATTACGGCCGAAGGAAAGGACTCAACAGGATACAAAGCGACGGTCACTTCCGCAGACTTTTCTAACAATAATCCCACCCTTGAATCCCTATGTTGCACGCGGTTGTGTCCACCTACACGCACCGTTACGCCCCACGCGGAGGGTCACTATGAAACATTTAATTCATTATTCAGGAGATGAAAAATTCAGAGGCGCCGTGAAAGCGCCGACCAATGACGTTCACGATCTGCTCGCGCCAATTGCGTCGTGAAACGAGAACGAGTCCGAAGGTCTTTTTTCTTGCGGAATCTTCCGTTTTCTCGGGGGACAGTTATTTCTTCCGTGGTGAAGGGCGGCACGGCGCGCTTCGCATTTTTTTCAGAACATTTTTTATTCAATGAAAGACCGTGTTTCGATACGTTGTACGTGATTCGAACATTAAGATCGCGATCGGAACTATTATCTAAATTATTTCAGAAATAATAATATTTCACGTATTTGCATTGCACACAACTTGCACTAGCAAAAAACATAGATTTGTGACTCTTTAATTAGAAAAAAAACGCTTAAAAAAAAAAAAAAAAAATGGTTTGTAAAAAGTAGAACTTGCATTATTGTAGGTCACTAATGAGTTTGCTCGTTGTTAGATAGTAAATTAATTTCTCTTATTTTTTCCATAAAATTAATTAAAGAGAGAAAAAATCTGCCTTAAAATCTGTTTCGTCGCTTCTCTGATAAGCTACACACCTGCAATGCACACGCACACCAGATCGATTCGACGAGCTGTTTTCGTCCTCGATACGATCTCTCTTTTCCTCTCTGTTTCTCTCTCTCTCTCTCTTTTTTTTTATCATACGCACGAACAAATCTCGTTGCTCCCACGACCTCGAGCGATGTGCTGGCTGCGTGCGTACGTGCGTCAGGCAGCGTGGAGGGTGTTCTGGGACTACGCTGCTAATGATAATCAGTTCTCTGTCTCTGTTTCTCTCTTTCCAACTCTCCCTCCTCTTCTTTCGACTAGCGGTCTACGTACCCCATGTACCGAGCGCGGGCCATGTGCAATAAGGGTGCGGCACCGTCGGATTCCCCGGGGAACGGCGTAGCGTAACGTAAAATCATTATTAGGTAGGTAGAGGTAGGTGGTTGCTGGTGCACACGAGGGGCGGAAAGAGAAACGGGAGGTTCGGGGCGCGAGCGGGGGGGCAAGGGAGGGCCGAAGCACCGCCGCTCACGGGGGTCGGGAATAAGAGCTCTGCAAATATTGTTCGTGCGCGAGCCGGCAACCCGGAATAGGCTACGAGGGGTCGGAACGTTACTTCGCGTTACCTTCGCAGTTAGACGAACGTTTTCGGGGATGGCGGTAGTGGTACGCGACGGGGGATAGCGCGACGAGTCAAGTGCACGGTCGTTGCAAGGGGTTGACGAGCGAAGTGACAGACTGGCAAGTGGTCACGAGGCTCTCCGATGAGAAAACACCGATAGAATGTCTTTGGAAAGAGCGTGCAGAATATTTTCAGAACTTTATGGGGTTGCTCGAATAGCAGAGTTAGATAGCATCGATTTTATCTGGCGATTTTAATAATAAAACTGTAATATATATATATAAGTTGTAACAGCTTATTGACTTATTATCAAAACTTTTTTTTCTAGTATATATATTATAGTAAAGATATTTTGCCACAATATAAATTTGAAATTCTTGTTACATATTTTCTCTAATTGATATTCTACGTAGAAATTTTACATTGATTTAATTAGATATTACATCCAGATGTGCTTTCTATATCATTCTCAGCGTTTCGAGTGCAAAATCAACGGCGTGTCTCAGCGTCTACATGTGATTACAGGGGAACATTATCAATCAAAATCATCGTCCCTCTGTCATCGGGATGATCAACTCGCAGTGTGTACGCGACCTTATCTACACACGCGTGATCGTGCCCTTTCTGTTTTCACAATAAACACAACCTGTTCGCTGTTGTTGCGAAGTAAATTCGATGGATCGATGCAAAGAGGGAAAAGGGAGAAATGAGTGCATTTTGTGTGTACTTTTTTCATCTTTTCAAACGAACGTTTCTATTTCGACCAAATGTTCGGCAACATTTCAGACGTCTGTCTCGCAAACGAATCTTATATCCGAAATCCGAATTGACTCATTTGTGATTTTTTTTAAATTACTTTGCAAGCAGTCTAAAGACAAATTTTTTAGATTTTAAATATTTCGAGAAGTGTGACGTGCGTAATTTTTATAAAATTTCGATGTCCACGCGGTTTAAAAATCTTGCTGCGTCGAAAAAAATTTTTATCTGTGTCTAATACGCGTCGTAATATCAGACGATACCTATCCGTTACCGCAGACGAAATTAAAGCCTCGTGAAAGAGTCTCCGTAATACGATATCCATTAAAACACTCGCAATGACTGGCGCGATTAATTGGAATCGTCGAGGTCATCTTACTACTTTATTGTGCCATGACGTTGCTTGCGCGTAAACAGAACTGCATCGAAGCCATAGCGCCCGGCTCTCGTGCATTACACATTTACTGCTGGTTATAACACTTCGATTGACGATCGAACTTTCGTCGCTCTAAGCCGACATTAAACATCACGAACTCCATGATTTTTAACACTTCTTGCTGCTCTCTGAGATACATTAAAATTTTCCTTATCAGCGGATCAAACAACTGTGTCTCGACATATTTAATTATGTGCAGTTGTTTCCGCGTTGTCTTCGCGGAAAATTCGTTACATCGCGATTACATAATTGTAATTGCGCCGCGCTTTTTTTCGTAGAAAGAAATTATTCGAAAAATATTGCGAAAATAGCGGCGCGCGTAATTTTCAGTGAAACGCAAACTTCTCCCCTCCCTCCCCCTATGCGCTTAACGCGATTAATAATTATTCTCACCCTCTCAAATTATGAATTTAGTTGCGGCTGCGACGTGCGCGGATACCTGGTCGAACAAACGCGCGTTTCCCTCGGGCTCTCCTCGAGGGTGCGGTTATCGTATACTCGCGGAGATACAACCTGTACGAGCACCTTTGCGGCCATGTTCACGATGCGCCTGTGGACTTCAACCCCGGTTACGACCTCTCTCTTTCTCTCTCCCTCTCTCTCTCTTTCTCTTTCTCTTGGTCTCCTTTCCACGTAGACGGACGGGGCTATTAGAGGTTTTCGGTTGACTTGGCGCCCCATCGGGGGCGCCGCAACATCCCTCTAAGCTGTTTAAACTTCGCGACATGGTCGGAGGGCCCTACCCCTGTCCCCCAGTCGATCCTTGCGCAAGCTACCTCCCAGCTCGGCCCTACTATTCCTCTTCTGTCTTTACGGCTCGTTAGCGACGCCGTGTCCTGGCATATCGGACCGCATGCGGTAAAAAGCGTGTTTATACGGCACGTGAAATCGTGTAACGCGACTGCAGTTGTGTTAATCGCGCGATTGTACCGTTGTTTGCGATTGTTAAAGAATGTCTTCCGGATCGGAAATGTAAGTTAATTGGACGCCGTTATATTGGGGATAGCGCCTTTCTTTACTCTAGTTTCTGTGATCGTTTTGTTTTTTTTTACTCGTAGGGACAATCCGGAAACGCCGTGAAAATGTAAGGTAATAAAGTCAGAAAAAAAAAAAGAAGAGAGAGAAACAAGTAATGAAAAAGCGCGTGTGATTTTATACTCTTTTTACTGAATTTCTATATACATCTGTAATAATCTTTTATCACGCTGCGAATTAATTCTAAAAAAGACACTATTCATCATCCCTATGATGTACATGCAGATTGTTATCTTAAACCGAATGGAAATCCGCGTTCTTAGAGATTTACATGTTACGATGATCTCGTCATCGGGAAGGGAGATAAAAGCGCGTCCCCTTAGACAAGGTGCTGACGTCGGCGAGCAACGCTGTATTTAATGTCACGTCGACAACGGGAGAGCAAGCGCGCGTCGCGCAAGCAACCGATACCGCATTAAACATGCAAATTCGCCGGTATAACGTTCCACGGGACCGAGAGGCGTCATCCATATAGCGCTCGTCGAGTGGCGCGGCGCGCGATGTTCATAGTGGAACGGCATGATTAAATTTCCAGGGATATCGACATGCCGCGAGCACGTCAACTCCCTCCGGCCGCTCCCTGCCGCCCCGCGTTCGCCACTTCCGTGCTCCACCCGTTATATATCTCGCTGCAGTTTCCCCTCGACGTCCCCGACGTCCCCGAGTCCCACAAAACCGTCGCCACCCCCTTTTTCGCTCCTCGGCCTATCCGCGTAACCACCCACTCGAACAACCAGCCCGGGCGCGGGTGGTTGAAATTAACTGCACCCGGAGCGCGCAGCAGCATCGGCGCGTCCGTGCCATCCCGTTCACCTCTCCCCCCCCCTGGCTCGTCACTGACACTTGAGGCCGCGCGCATACGAGACGGGACGAGTTTGATATGCCACGTACGTAGAGAGGGAAGAGAGGGAGAGAAATGAGAGAGAATGCGCGATGTTCACCGGCGATCATGGGAACTCGGTCGTTAGTTATTGTTATTTATTGTGAGGGCTGTTGTTGCGAGCTGGTTGCGGCAATGGACGCGGCCGATGCAATCAATTAGTTTTAACGCTATCCCCGGATATATCGACTGCATCATATTTTAGAGTTATGTGAGTTTAGCCGCGTCATATATATTGGCGTCGAGCTATTGTTTGCGGTTTCGTTGTGTAGGCGAGCAACGCGACGGACAGTTGGATGAAACTGGTTGACGAATTGGATTAACACATTGAACATTCCTGATTTAGAGACAAAAAAAATTGTATAATAGCCGCGTATCTGGCGAAAGAAGAAAAAAAAGAACATAAGATTTTATTTTGAAGTTATTCAAATTTACTTGCGTCATTCCTAAATATTGATACGCATCGCAACTAGTAATTGTTACTTTGTGACGTTTGAAGCAAACGCTTCCATATCAACGGATCATTTATTTAATAACTACGTAGAGCGCAGGCAGAGAAGAAAGAGATAAAGACGAAGACGTTTCTCTACAATTGGCAATTAAGCTGCGCGCACACGAGCGACGTGGTAAGAGGAGTCTTAGCGCGGATAGCACAGATCGGATTTGTCACGATTCCTAATGTTGATCGACGCGCTAATAATTTAATAGCCATACATCCGTCATGATCGTACGGGAGAGGATTATTACCGCGGATCCCTGCGGTATACCGAAAGCACTAAAGAGCTAACGGACTTAGTCCTGGTATCGTGTTTCCGTCTCTTCCTTCCCTAGATTCTTCTCCCCGAAACCAGCGAACTTATTAGTACGAAACGCTTCATTCGCTACTGATTTGCGATTAAATTATGCAGACGTCAGAATTGATTACTAACGCGATTCTCGCAGATATATTAAATGTACTACTTAAAAACATTTTGGCGCATTTTGAATAATTAATTGCACTGAAAATTGCACTATTGTCGGTTGCATAAGTGCAAGAGTCAGTACTTTGTTTACTTGAGAGATATTTGGAGCGCAAAACAAAATCAATTCAAAGGTGCGGATATCCCTGCAAACACTGACAGGTCCGGACGATTCGATGCACTTGCGATATTTATTATTTTACGGACGCGCGTTACGGATAGCGATAGCCGTTTTTTTGAGGGAGGGGAGGGTGTGTCCGTGAAAAACGAAACATACATATGTAGGCGGCGTACGTGTGCTGCTTTTTACATTCGCGCTTGCGTTAGGTATTGCTCTGGGGAGGTAACGGCAACGACAGCGCAGTTCAGGGAATTTGCGAGTTGCAACGGGAAATATTACGTACACTCGTGGTGTTTTACATAAAACATCGTACGCGTTTTTCCTCTCTCTCTCTAGACTGTTATAAAAAAAATTAAGCAACTTTTTTCTATCAAATTATCTACACAGTGACGCTGTTTTGATCGGAGTTGTATAAATGTTTACGATTTGTATATTTATGTAATTCTAAGTTGCAAATTAATATGTAAAAATTTTGAGACATTATGTTTGTAGAGAAATTTATTTACAAATCGAATGCGCGCTCTCGTTGAGATAGTAATCTTTTTGCGATCGATTCTATCTATCTTTGCACTGAGGGATTTCTGTGTTTCGCTGGGATGAGGCGTAAAATCATGGCTGACGTGGGCGTAAACTGGTAAACACAAACGTGACTCAGTGCGAAATTGGAGACCAGTAACGGCCGCTTGTAAATCGGTATATCCGTATAACAGCGAACATGAGAATATAGATAGGCGTTTTTGTTTTTATTTTGTATTTCGAATGACAACGAAACATTCGCAGTGCGTTGGGAATTCGCGCGAACGCGAAAATGGATTTTGTTTTTTTTCTATCTCCGGTTTTTTCGCTGGATATCTTCATCGGAACATTGATACGATTCTGCATATAGCAAACGTGGCTTTAATTGAGAAAGAAGTGGAAAAATAATTATTCTCGAGTAGTTAAATTATGTTGCGAATTTAATTTTTGTAAGTTTACTAGAGATTTTTTTAATTTTTACAATTTGTTTTGCTTTCTGCATAAAAACATAAATGTTAATTTTGATTAAAACAAAAATTTATATTAATTATAAATTGCACGTGTGTTTGTAAAACAATACAAATATTCTGGAGAATTTATTTTCTTTAAGTTGTTAACACGAAACCAACACTAGTGTATTTTGACAGAATATCTGAAATGTAGTAATTTTTCCACCGGTTCTCCAATCATATGCCTTCAATACTTTTTGCTCGCCGGCCCGTCGCTAATACGTACACCGCGCTACAGAGAAGCGAAGGTCTGATTGATATCCTCGGGTAATCCTTGCGCGCGGAGCTTTGAAGATACGAAAGAAAATCCATGCTGTCCTCGATATGAAATATGAGATATGGCGCTCTTCTTCGATTCCGCCCTCTTTCCGTCTCTCGCGAGGATTTCAGTTAGAGGGCAGAGACGCCCCAAGAGGCTCGGAACGTGGTCGATGAAGACGAGAAGAAATCAATGCCTCGACCAGCGTCCGACTCACCTTCTCTACACTACCACCTTTTTCCTCTCGTTCTCTATCTGGCTGTCTTACTTTCTTCATATCAATCCTTTCCGTACACTTCTCTCTATCACTACTGTGTATGTGTGTTGAATCACACACATCCTCTTCTAAATTTGAAGACGGACAGTAGTTTAAACGTCGAAATCAATATCGGAGAGAGAGAGAGAGCGAGATCTATTTTTATCACTGTGATATTGATGTTGCACATAATATCTCGAAAAAGTACATGCATTTTGATATTATTCGTGCAAAATTTAACAAGAATTTCCTTAAAAAAATATAATTTTTAACCACATATCTTAATATTGAATTATCGTTCGCATAAGTCGTTTGTACGTCCTATATGTCTGACGAAAACGCAAATGCTGAAATATCAGCGGCTTAAATGAGCATTAAAGTGTTAAGAAGCTGAATACATAAATCCAGATTGCCGGATCGAGATGTCTCCCATCAAGCAGTTGCCGCGACGGGAGCACACGGGAGCTTGGTCGAGCGAGTTGATCAAAATGCCGTCTCGGTTTCCTGCTCTCTCGTGAGTGAGTTCGTTCGCGAGAGAAACGTGCGAAGGGGATGGTGGGACTTGCGGGACTCTCGCAACGGGCGAGCGACGGGAGGCGGGAGAATTAGCGGAGACGAAGCACCCTCGCGCGCGCAAGATTTCCGGGAGTTTAATATAGTTTTAGGGGCGTCGGCCGACAGAGCCTTGAGGGGTGTAATGGCGTCTTAAACCTCAGGGGTTCTCAGCCCCAAATCTTCTCGCTCGACCTGCCGGCCTCGCACGACTCTTCGCGCGTTTGTCGTTAAAAATTCGCGAGCGCCGAATCTCAACTGCTGGCCGTCGGTTAAATCTTTGATCTCACCACTTCTCGCAGCCGCGCGTTTACGTGCACAGGCTACGGCAGAGAATGCATTTCCCTCGTATGCATTTAGATCGGAAACCACCGGCGGTTGCTTCTCGCATAAGAAATAAGGAACGAATAGAGGGCGTGCTCCGACGGTGCTTGATTTTTACGAGCACGTAAATTCCGAGAGACGTTTCGCTTTTTTTTCTCCGCACCGATCCGCTTTGGAAAACTACTTTATTCTCGGCGCGAATCCGCGCGCCGGAAAATTCACGATTTCCGATTGATCGAATCACTGAAAATTGATACGTTGCCAAGTTTTCTCAATTCTAATCAATGTACATTTGAACTAAAATTTTGAAAATATTGCAACTACATAAAATAATATTGAAAAAACTTGACTAAAAAGTCTGTGAAATCTAATAAAGTTTATAGCGTTCGAACAAAAATTAAATATCGCTTTGACATTTCTGTCACGAAGAACACATAAGATCACGTATATTCTGCTTGCGCAAACTATTTTCTTTATTTTCTTTTTCCCTTCTACGTTCGAAAATTCTTTCCGTTCACAGTTGGAATTTTATATTCGGAATGTGTGTGTGTATTATTATTGATCATCGATCATCCTTTCGTCCACGTTCGCATTGAGACTGCACTACCTTGTTTACTTTCTTGCAGAAGAATATTGACCTCTATAAGTTATATACACGTATAAACAGATGGAAATTTAATAAAACTTTGTTTGGGAAAAAAAATTTATTCTCAATTAATTGACAACGAGTGTTCTCCAGAAATTGTTTAACTTTGTAACGCGCGAATAACGCGTTAACTCGGTAACGTATTGCTTCCTACAAATTTATTAACGCGAGTATTTTGACACAGACAATTCCACCGAAGAAATAAACTCGGATCTAACAGAGTTCCGACGGCTCTTGATTTTTACGAGCGCGTAAATTTCCGCCGGCTCCTTTTCTTTTTTTGTCCTGTCTTTCTCTTCTTTACTTCGTTTCCGAGAAACGAGAATCCCAGTAGACCGAGCGTTCCATTTCTACACATTATTCTCCCCTCCTTCTTTCTTCCGTCCCCTTAATCCTTCGTTTTCTCAAGAAAATGATATTTTAAAGTGCCACCTTCTCTCGCGTACGAGCGCGGAACCTAATATCTTCTCGACCGCACAAAAATGCCGCTATTTGCGCTCGCTACATCAACAATATGAAAGAATATAAGAGTGCTGGCATTATCTTGTTCTGGGTGGCAAATTGCAAAAAGTATATCATGTTGAATAACAAGATGTAACGTATAACAAAACAGTGAATGCACAATATAATTTTAAAACTTCCAAAATTGATCGGCAAAGTTTTTCTTTTCAAGTCGATTAATTGTACAAACAGATTGGAAGAAACTGATTGAAGACGTAATTTTTTAAAATTTTATTCTACGTAGCTTAGAACAGCTGCAAAAAAATATAGATTTTCGAGATTCATTTATCCAGTCAAGTGCGAAGGGTTTGTTTGGAAAGCGAGAGACTTTTCGGATTTTTCGGTGGCCATCCACCCGACGGAAGCGATATTCCGTAACCATGGCGAAGTCGTTGCGATATAGACGCGAAACGGGCAACCTCGGTGCGAGCGCTCGGACGGTTCTTGATTTTACGAGCTCATAAATTTCAAACGGCCGCCCTGCTCTCCTCCACCTCCCCCGGTGCTGGCTTCCATCGGGCGCTTAACTCCGCGAAAATTCTACTCGTTCCAACGTTTCGTCTCACCCTCCGATTCCGCGGAGAACTCCGTGGAATTTCATCGAGCGGCGTACTCGTCGGATTCCTACGGTACACCCTCTACGAAAGCGCGTCCTTAACTCCGAATCCGCGCGTGAATCTTGATCCGAAAGTCGGCGCGCAACTATGCGGCTGATGTTCGCGCAAAATGACTGTGCGAAATGCGTAGAGAGCTTCGTGATACGCAAAAAAAACTTCCTCGATGTTGATAAGACGAAAAAATATATGCGTGACTCCGCGTGTTCTCAATCGAGCAAAAATCGTGGTTTTTCTAACAATAAAAATTTTGAAAATAAAAATTCCAGATTGTTTGTTGTATAAAGAAGTGTCAAGTTCAGTTATATCAAACCGAAATAATATATCAAATCGAAAGAAAGAAATCAAACTAATATTCGCGTAAACAGATGTGCTTTGATCGATGATGGCAGTGTTCACGGGAATTTCGGGAGAAATAACGCGTTTCATGGTGAATCTATCGCGTCCGGTCCCGAGAAATCTCCGAGAAGGAACAGCCAATATTTTTTCCCGGATAGGAAATCAAGATCGCGGCCGGGTATAATCGCAGAGGCGATCGACGGCCTCGTCGTATCGGCAGGGCGAGATTGAAGGCTCGGCTAACGAGTTGTTTATGGATCCACCCTCCGCCCGTCAGCCGTGCCGAGAGAGGGTTGCTGTACGTACGTGTGTACCGGTTGCTCGGCCAGACGTATGGACGTACAGGGAAGTCCATTAACGGGCCCTCCGTTGCCCGCCAGCGGCGTAGTTCGCATCGTCGTCGTGCCGCTACCATCACCACCGCCGTCACTACCACCCCTCGGCGCGAGCAGCCTCTTTCTCTCTCGCCCTCAGTTAGCAGCAGCCGGGTTATCCCGCCGGTAGCCATGGTAACACGGGGGTTGGAGCCGCCCCCGGCCGCCAATCAGAGCTCGCGGCCAGGATGAGAGAAACGAGCGGCGACCCTTCTAACCGTGGCCGCTGTGTTCTCTCCTCGCCCCTGAGACAACGAACCTGGAGCGGAGCGCATAAAAGCACCCCTTACTACTATTCGCTCTTCTCTCGGTCTATCTCTCTCTGCCTTTTCTCGCCGCCGGGGTGGCTGAGATTCTCGCTTGGGAGGAAATCTTAACCGGGCGTGCCCCGCATCGCTGATGCCACCTACACCCCCTGTCTTGCGAGGTGGCTAACTCTCTCCCCGCCTTCCTCTCTCTCTTTCTCTCTCTTTCTCTCTCTTTCTTTAGCCTTTCCTTTTGCCCAAGGAAAGACTTGACCTAGCAAGATAGAGTCAGCAGCACTGAGAATCGGTACTTCGGGATTAACGTGAATGCTCACTGGAATGTGGCAGGCGAACGTAAGAGAAAATC
This sequence comes from Pseudomyrmex flavicornis, assembly GCA_014825475.1. NCBI lineage: Eukaryota > Metazoa > Arthropoda > Insecta > Hymenoptera > Formicidae > Pseudomyrmex > Pseudomyrmex flavicornis. The sequence goes on from QVNW01000210.1 coordinate 73,616, forward strand.
AGGATTGCGCTGTTGGAGTTTTTTTCTCTTTCAAGCTTATATTTGAAATAAAATATCTCTTTACAAAACTGATTTTTTTAAGTGATACAATATGTTATGTCGGCATTTCTAAAATAAAAAGAGAAATAAAATGGCAACTAGCGCCAAATAATTGTTTGTTTTACAATTCAATACAACTATTATAAATATTGATTGAACGAAAGTCTTTATTAGTCAAAAATATATTTTTCTCTCTAATCATTTTCTTTACGTTTTCTTTTGTTGCAGGCGAGAAACCTCACAAGTGTCAAGTGTGCGGCAAGGCGTTCTCGCAAAGCAGCAATCTGATCACGCATTCGAGGAAGCACACGGGTTTCAAGCCGTTCGCCTGCGAGCTCTGCGGCCGAGCTTTCCAGCGGAAGGTCGACCTTAGAAGGCATCGCGAGACCCAACACGCCGATCTCAACACGTCGCATCGACCGCCGATTGGTTCGATTCCTGGCCAGAATTCCCTGCCCAGTGGAAATCCGCCGATGATACAGTGAAACGAAGCAGCGACTGATAATACGCAATTGCCGGAACGACGCATAACTGCAATTGGCAATCGTTGCAATTAGCGGCACGTTTTCCACGAATCAGGGAGTCCGATCAGATTGAGAACGTGACTGCTGCGAGAAGTGGAATTGTTATTGACGATCCACCATGACCGTCGATGATGGTGGAAACACGCGACGAGAACATTAAATTGATATCACGGACGAAATCATCAACGAGACGATTGCAGAGTAGCAAATTATTATGGTGGGTTACTGATTGGAGGATATCAACTTTTTGCATTTCGTATTGTTTCCTATATATACATATTCTTTATTCAATATATTTTCTTATTAATATAGACAATTATAGCTTTATATTTAGGCGACGTACATTTGTATGTAATATATAAATTCGCAATTGTAATTCAAAATATCAACATAAAAAGAACTGCGCTATGTACACTGAATTAGGAGAAACAATTAATCTGAAGTAAAAAGTACTGTGTTACTTCACAAATTATCACAGTTCAAAACGTTAATATCATCCATTTGTAAGTAACACTGATCGTAAAAAATTCCAAGTGTACGTAAATTTGATCGGAGCGCGCGGTGCAATTCGAGAGTGAGTTCTTGAGACGATGGGAGATTATTTGAGAAAATAAAAACTCTAAAGAGAATTTTTATCTTTGTTTTTTAGTTGATTTAACGTAATCGTTCTACTTTTTTTTTCGAAAACTCTTGGATATTCCATTAGACATTTTTATTAGAAAGCATCGTATTAATTATCAACAATATATAATGAAGCCAAAGTTTAGTTCCTACGATGAGTTTTATGAGATTTGTGCAACGGTGACAGATGATTTGTTAGACGAAAAAGGTAACTTATGAGTTTAAAAAAATGCGTAAGAAGGCGGCGAATGAATTGTTTTTGTTACGAGTGAATCAAGGTTAACCCTTTCCACTTTAATCGACGTTTATCTACTAATCGATTATACCTGTTACTCTAACTTTTCTCTTGTAGATAGACACACGCGGCGCGACCCTCAAGTTAGTCGGGCATTTTTGGTGAAAGGACATGTTTTGTTGACAATTATCTGTGCTTTAACGATGTATTATACGACAAAGTGATAAACAGCGAAACGCGTTGCTATACAAAGGTTCAGAATCAGATTCTGGATTTTCCGAAAGAAAATTCTAATCCGCAAGTATACACATTATTTTCAAGAAAACAATATAAGTATATGATAAGAAGAAACATTGTCCCCCTTCCTTCCCGAGTAGCATGAGTGTCGAATGATACGTGTTACGTATTGAAGTGAAACGACGAGAACGTACTGTATTTTGCATATCTCCCGCACCTATCGTTAAAGAATGGGGGCTAAAAAGCCCAACCTCCCCCCCTTTAAAGTTGCCACTGTGACCAAAAACTTGTAAATAGCATGTAGACTGTATCACGGCTAGTTTAAGCGTATAAATATATACATATAAATATGAATATAAATATGAGGAAAAAATTGTGAAGCTATAAATATTATAAATAGAGAAACACGAAAAACACACACTGTGTGCGGCGCAGAGTCGTTCCGGTAAATGGCGGTTCGCTTTTGCCGTTGCCTCACCAAGAAGTTATTATATTCTTCCCTTTTTCTCGCTATCGAAGTTTTTATTGTTGTACCATTAATATCATTATGTAATTATTGTAATTAGAAACTCGCTATTAATATTATTGTCATTATTATTAACAATAAACGCTGTTACCATTTGTAAACAATGACTCTATAGTTACTCATTTCCTCTCTTTCAACAGAATTGAATAATTTTTATTTCATTTGTATGTTTATTGATGTTTTTTTTTTATGGGAACATAATTATATAACGTATAAAATAAATCATAATTGTTTTGAAATAATATTTTATTTCGAAGAAAGTGTTCAAATAAAATATAAAAAAATAAATAAAGAAAAAACGAACTGAAGATAATTACGTTACAAAAAATACATGCACACAGTGAGCGCACATCTTCATTTTAGATGATCTTTTACTTTTTTTTGTTCGAACCGATAGCTCGATTAATCAAGGTCGTTGAATCTGGCACTACCGGATCACAATCGTTCCAGCTTCACTCGCTGTAATTCAGGGTTAAACGGCCGTGCCAATTAAGCAGACTACCTCTGGAAGAACCCCTTAACGGCCCAATATGTTTTCCGTCGAGTTTTCCCGAACTTGGCCGCTATTTCTCTCCCGTTTTACTCTTCTCGCTCGCTCATTATTTCGTCCTAGGGACGATGTTTGGGGGTGAACGTGAGATTTTCCGTAGGCTCGTTTACAGCTTCTATCATGTCCGCTCCGATCGTGTAGACGTTGCCGAGATAAGGGCCGGCAATAGGGAAACAAAAGATGCAGGACGTCGAAGAATTTATTTTCGAAAGAGAAGGGTGAGAGAAAAGAGAGAGATAAATAAAGGGAGCACGGTAAAGGAGGACGGACATTACGGCACAGACTGCACGACACCATGACGCAGCCACGGGAGCAGATTGGACAGTTATTGCATTCTGGGTAAGATTAATTGATATGAGGACCAAGGGTAGGTGGGCCGAGAGGGGCGGCTACGTTAGCGCTTAAACCTTGTCTCAGGCGGTGAACGGGGGATGAGAGAGCGGTGATTAACCGATTGCACCGTGAACCGAGTAGAACCGAAAGCCACCCCTTCTCCGTTCTTCCTAATAGCCATTGAGTAATAGAGAACCTCTCATTATTAAATAGCAGTGAGCCGTGCATGGACATTCGTGAAACGCGTTTATGGATCAAGCACTTGCGAGGCAGATTTATGATGATTACAAGATAATTAATTAGTTATCTATACAAAAAAAAACGAGTAGGCTAAATCACAGCGAAGAAACGTGCTTCTAACGAATCTAAACGATTCTAACGTCAAAAATTATACAAACAATTTCCTTTTACGCGTTTCAATCGCGAGTTATTCACAATTTTCCGCGACGACATAACCGTTCGAGCGTGTTGCAGTGTGTTGCAGTCTGCGCCTCTTCTCGTATTCTCGCGGAAAACAGCCGTTCAGGACCGTATCATATCGCGCGGTTGCATACCATGAAACGTTCGAATACGTTTTAGAGGACAACTCTATATACCGCGCGTATGTGGATACACCTTATGACTATTAAGGTATTCACGACCCCTCGGAGGACGCGCCACTTTGAAATATGGCGACTCGAGTCACCGACGTATACCGCCAGTCAGAGGCTCTATCCGAACCCCGTCGACCACCCCCTTCTCTCCTTTCCAATCCCCGTTCTCTCCATCCTCCGTTTCCTTTTTCATATTCCTTTTCCCATGTCCTTGCTGAACGTACACATGTATGCATCCGGGGTGGAGTGTCGCTCGGTGGAGAGCGACATTCCACCCCTCCGCGGGTTTTCCATATTATTTACAATCCTCGCCCTGCGCGCCGCCCCCGCAATAACTCGGTTCGGATCCACGAACGCCGTGAGAGCGCGTCGCCAAATTGGTGGCAACCGAGGACGTCGTAACCTGTCTCGGCCTGTGACAACTCTGAGTGATGTAGTGGCGCGAGGATCCGACGTACGGATGTGTCCGTTGGAGGATGAAAGGAAATATGATCGCGCTACAATTACTTTTCATAAAAAGTTATAAAATACTGTGCGCACACAAATTAATTTTCAGAAAGTATTAAACAATAAACACATCTATTTTATATTATCTTACAGATTTTATATACAGTAAAAAAAAAAAAGATATTGCGCGATGTTTTATTTTCTCTATTCTTTTATTTGTGTATATCTCGAAAAGTGTGAAGACAAAAACCAATATTTATCATCTTAATTCATGTCACGCTTATTTAATGAGGTTTGTCGAGACTTGCACTATGATACATACGTAATTACTCTTAATCTGGCTAAACGATTCTCTTAAATCGCTTTCAGAAAATGGTAAGTGACATAATGTCGCTTATTTGTTCTCATCATGCATCATAAAAATGCGATACACATTAATTTGTATTTTCTCAGCACAAAATTATTTCTACATTGCTTGGATATATTTGCAAAATATTATGTACGCGTACTCTCTATTTTCAGTCGTATCAACCCTGCGTTATGACATATTTTTTTCATTTTTTTCATTTTTTTTTTTGTATTCTACCGACCGTATATACCGAAATCTCATTTCGCGCAAATGCGTCCCGGACTGTGGATTTTCACGTCAGTCGCATTTGCGCGGGTCAGTCGGATTAAAAAACGTCGATGTCCAATTATCGTTGGACATCGCGCGGCTAATGGAATTTTTGAGAGGGAGATTAGGGAAACTCGCGGCGGTTCATGCAATTTTCGTGTGTTGCGTGCCGCGCGCTAATTCGTTCCATGCGCGGATCGTGACGGAGATATGTTCCTTCCGTTGACGGGAACGTACAGGAACAAGCGCAATTTCGCTCACAATCACTTATAGTTATAGCCACATAGAGGTCGGATGGTAACTAATTCGCGCGAGCACGCTTCCTCGTCAATTCGACTGACGTAGCATCCGGTTCGAATTCCTTAGTTTCCTTTTAAGGCGTAGTTTTAAGACATTTCTCAATTTGTTTTTTTATGTACAAAGTTTTCTATAGTTTATCTCGCGCGGCAACAATACCGCAAGATAAATTTCTAATTTTTTTTTTATATGGCCTGACCTTTTTGATCGCGACCAAACGACAAGCTGTCACCGACGTAGCTATTTATCAGTAGGCTTCTCTAATAACGAAGTGACTCTCTCTCTCTTTTTCTTTCATGTACTGGGAGACTTTAAACAAATCGCTCGACATGGAAAACGAGAAGAAAAAAACAAATGGTCGCTTACGACCGCGCGGAAGAAAAGGGCACGTCGTGCGTTTCGACGATCAATCAAGCGACTCCGGCCGGACCGACTTAATACAGTCAGAGATCGATTCGAATTCCGACTTGCATAGGTTCCTACAACATCTTCCTAATGGATCAACTCTCAACAACATGAAACTCTCTCTCTCTTTCTCTCTCTTTTTTCGAGATACTAAAAATATGTAACAATCACTAAGATGTAAACATACGCTCTATTTCATTATCAGTTGCATTAAAATGTTTAAATTAGTCTCAAATTGTTTGAAGTGTTAAAGATTAGATTAGAATCATCACAAGGAAGTTTGAATAAGTGTCTTTTCAAACTGTAAAAAAAAAAATCAATTCCAGATTAATTGGAGAGGTCGCAGATAAGATAAACGAGTACAGAGGCCGTGCTGCGACAATGCCACGTTCCAGTAAAACCTACAAGTTTTCCAAGGGAATCAATGAGAACTCACGAATAAGGCGATTCACATGAAGGCGATGACGACGATCCCATGGGCGTCCGATTCATTACCCATCCTGAATAAATGATTGTTCACGAATGCGGATGGCTATTCGTGAGAATGCTTGGCCGAAAGATACTTTGGAAAAGTGATTATTCGTCGATGCTGTGTCGTCCTCGGCGAAATCGACCCCCAAGGACATGCATCGTGTCTTGCCGAAGCAACCGTGGCATCGTGTATCTCCTACGATTGCATCATTGATGAGTAGGATCAACGAGTCTTCTCCTCGCCTCTTCGGTGTCTTAACTCTTGTACGACATTTTATGCGACAACATTCTCGTGAAAAGATATTTGAACATACCAAAAATATGATAAATACTTTTTAGTAAAAATTTATAAATTCAAAAAGCGGTGATATTATAATATGCTATACTGTTTAGAATAGAGAAAAGTTACAAATATATATAATAAACAAACAAATATTTAAAAAATACATAATTCATATCTTTGTTGTAAATTATGTAATTATCTTTAAATTGAATAAAAAAAAAAAAAAAAAAAAAGAATCACTCATCCTTTCCGATCCCGGTTTTTCCACTTGTTCGCGTTTATCGCTCCCGCGCGTAACATCCCGTCGCTGGCAAATGGAAATATAATCATCCCTCTCCACGCGCGGGATACCGTGCATAATTTCGCGTTCGACCTCATCGATGTCGCGGACCGCATCGCTCGCCTGGACTACGTAACAGTCGTAACTCAGTTTTCAAACGGATCGTCTCCTAGGAATACTTTATGCGTACTACACGTCATTCCAAGCCGCCTAGCCCGAGAAGATGGAGGTCGCCATGATGGTAGGAGGGCAACACGAATGGAAGACACGGATCTTTAAGTATTCTACGCGTCGTGCATGACTAGTGCATTGGTCTTAAGATGGCGGTGAGGGAGGAGGATAGGTTTCTGCGCCGATAGTCTTTCCCCAGAAATGCCGGTAGTAGGAGGTCTCCTCGGGTAATCATATAAGGATAGCTGGAGTCGCGCGAGTAAGACGCCGGGTATCAACTTTTGATCCCCCTGATATCTCCGCCAGTCTAGCGGACCCCTTCCAACCGTAGCGGAGGAGCGTGTCTGTATTCAAACGGCTCTAACTCGATATAAGCGACGCTCCCAGAGGCATCCTTTCCGCCGGGAAGGACGAGGAGAACGAGCTAAAGGACACACCAGACTCCCTCCCTCTTATCTGTCGCTAACGCCCATCCTCTTCCGTAGGAGCTTCGGAAATAAGAGTATCCCGCGTAGCCGGTACCTCCAATCGAATTTACATCTCGACTGCTTCCATCTCGAAAACGTGGAGGGATCTTCAACTTCGCCAAAGTGCCACCTGCTATGATCTCGCATGAACATAAGCGCAGAAGTGACTACTGAAATGGAACCTGTGGTCCACTACATCAGGAGAATATATGTACGATGAAATATCAAATATAGAAAAAGATACCTTTTTTGATGACAGATAACGTTATTCATTTTAAAGAGCGCTTGTTCAAAACATATTTGAAACAAGCATATTAGATACTGTTTGCAAATAATACTTACTAAAAATTTGGAATGAAGCATAAGAAAGATATTTTTTCTATGACAAAAAGTGTGATAAATAAAAATGAATAAGATTTAAGAGAGAATTATCTGATAATTATAAATCTCTGAGTTATATTTTATATGTCTACACATTACTAAGTGGTTTAGAAATGTACAACAAAATAGTTATTAATAATATAATTTTTTAAGTAGAAGCAATTTTATCTCAAATTATATATTGTAAAATTTTATAAAATACAAAATTAAGACATTTTAAGTTTTCTAGTAAGGTACAAATTACACATTTTATTTGTCTTTATCATCATCATCATATACTCTAAAGTTAGTCTTAAATATTGTGTTATTTAAACAATATATAAACTTTTTTTTTTAATGGTAAAATATAGTTATAATAATTGAAAAAATATCTACTTTATTGGCAAAAGTAAAAAAGATATGTGAATAAAGATTGCATCGATGTAATTAACAGATGAATATCATGTTTTCTAGTTTATCAGCTGTAGATCAACTTCTCAATTATTGTTAAATGATAAAAGAACAATTAGTTATACATTTGTCTGCTTGTTTATATAGTTGAACAAATTTGGAATTATCTGTATAAAGAAATAAATATTTTTTTAACTTTATAAATTTAAAACAATAATATTTGCTGACTTGTCATTAGTTAATTTGCTTACAATCTTACGTTTTTAATTAACATTTTTTCACGTGCAGATGACTGATTGCTTTACCAAGTAAAAAATTTTCCATAATTTATTTACGTTGAAATATTTTTATTTAGAGAGTACGCAGAAGAAAAACTCCCTTTTCTTACTTTTTTAAAGCTTAGTCGATTGAGATCAAAAAGAAGTTGAGAGATATGAAAATCTTATTTATTCAATTCAATTTCATTCTCCGACTTGCGTATAAATCACGGATTTCTCACGGATTTTGCCGCGTCGCTTCATGCGCGTAGTGAGTGATCTTTGAGTAGTTGAAAGAAAACATTCCAACAAGTTTCCACGCTTTCCAATCACTGATCCGCGTTGCAATTTAAACGAGAGATTTAGATAAGTAACAACTTTACACAAACTGTTTTTTGTCGGTATATGGCGATAAAAATTTATACGATGGAGAATAGAGGCGAATTCGAACAGATGCGCTCGCTGATGATCGAGGATACGATTCCATTCTACGTATATAAATCCGTGACTACCGGAATCACTATTTGTTTTGCGGAGACAGAAGGTCCACTTGTCAGCGGTTATTTCAATATTAATCATGGTAAGACATTGACACGATATCGTTAAAACCATACTTTTTACAAAAAGTTTGTTCTTTTTTTGAATATCAACAAAATTGCATGCTAAAATATTGCGGAATTTTATTTCTCTTGTCAATATTTTTATTAAATATTAAGTATAAGTATTGTTTCAAAAGTAAGTACAGTATTCGATGATATTCTACCTCGTGTACTGGAACATCTTATTCCTATGGGTAGCGAAAAGTATCCGTACAAAGGTACTTTCGAGAAATGGCACGAGAGATGCCGAGCAACCTTCAGATCTAGTGGTTCTCATTATTATACTTATTATCGAACAAAAACACGTAGTACTGAGGATTTTCTCTATCTACTGCCAGTATATCTTGATCATATTTTTTATCCCACTCTTACGGTAAGATTTTTTCATTCACGTTTGATTAATAACATATAGTACTCTTTGATCAGCATAAAATTTTATTGAACAAAATATAAATTTCATGTAGAAAATTCTTTATAGGATTATTATCAGTTATGAAACAAATTAAAAAACATTATATAAATCACAATAAAAAGAATATTAACAGTTATATTACATATATATATGAGATGGACAATATAAGAGGAATATATAATCTAAAATGAGAGAATAAGATCGTAAAAGATTGTACAAATAATAAAAGAATTGTACATACAAAGAAACAAATCTCGACAATAAAAGCAACGATGTAAACAACATGTGTGAAGAACATCTGACATTAATTGTGTTTATTGTCGAGACATGTATCAAAAATATTTACAATCTCGTTGTAATTACTTTTTTAAACATCTTCCGTATTATATCTTCCTCGTATATCAAATTTTATATTATTATAAAATCGTTTATTGATCTAATTATGTGTAAGAATTTTTATTATTTTTATAATTTAAAAAAATTATCTAAAATTTACAAAAAATAGATACAAAATATAGTTAATGTTTTATATATTTTGATAGGAGTCAGCATTTCTTACAGAGATACATCATATTAATGGTAAAGGTAAGGATGCTGGTATATTTTATCGTACACAAAAATTTTTGGGATCAAGACTCCAGTTTATACTGACACGAGACACTAAGAGAGTAATTCATAAGGACAATAATATTGTATTATTTCAATTGCTTAATGACGGTATGAAATACTACACATCTTATATATTCATATAAATATAAACAGATTATGTAGTAGTAAAAGAGTTGTGTAGTAAAAGAATTCTGTATGTGTATAATTCTTTTACTACTTCTTATGTATAGTATTTATATAAATACTACACATAAGGAATAGTAAACGAATTACACGCACACACACATACACACACACAAACATAATTCTTTTTCTCTTTTTTAAATTCAAAATTTACACCAAATATTATTGTATTATTTATTGTATGCATAGATGATTTAAGATATTTGCGTAAATATAACAACGAAATAATCAGACAGTATCATGAGAAGTTTTATAAGCCAGAAAATTTAACTATACTTATAACAGGTCAAGTGAAACATGATACAATTTTCCAGGCGTTAATGCCTTTAGAACAAAAATTAAGGTCACGGATGTATAATGAAGTGTATGATCAGGTATATACATTTCTAAAGATATTTTATTTTTCTTTGAGTTTTTCTTTTTTTTTTATTGAAACAGAAGCTATTTTAATATATAAAATTGGCAGACTCCGTATATATTTCGTTTAGAGAGGAAAGACACAGAGTTAGGTGTTATATATCCATGTATTTCCACCAACCTTGTAGTGAGTTTTATTTGGCAAGAACCATCTTTAGTTAATCAAATATACGAAAAAATTGGCTGTTTCATACTTTGGTCATATATCCAACAAGAGAGTTCGATAACGAAAACATTTACTAAGTCAAATGTTGTCATTGAAGCCCGGAAAGTGTGTGCATGTGGTGACTTCTTAACTTCATCCTTCTGTCTTCGGTTTTTTGGACGAGAAACCCAACTAATCTCACAACATCACATGTCACGAATAAGTAAGTAAATGTTACTTGTTTTAATTATTTCATAATCTGTATATCCGCAAATATATCGTAAGCTCATTGTAATATAAACTCGAATTAATTTTGAATTATAATAAGTTTAGTATTTCAATCAAAAATATGAAATTGAAACAAATATACACTATTAACATATTAAATAACAAGAGATGATCTCAAGAAATGGAAAATCTAATATGTATGTTGAAAAAATGCGCATTTTATTCAATATTAAATATATTTTTCTTGAAAAGAAAATAATTTCTTTCTTCGAATTATTTTATGTGATAATGAGCTTTTATAATATTTTAAGTGTATTATCAAGAAAATATTTTTTTATTGAAAATGATCATTATTTAAAAGAAGAAAAATAAACTGAATAATCGCTTTTTTTGTCAGTAAAGATAATATTTTTTTTCTATGTAGACGAGCAACTCAAGCTGATAATGAAATGGTCTCTAATGAAAGTACTTCATAAGTTTCATAAGAAGGGTGTAAACATGAAAACAATAAAGACTAAAATTCACCGAGTAAATTCCAAAGTGTTATCTACCTTGAAGAATAGAGAATCACATTGTTATTTCGCACTTATCGTCTTTAACTACATAAGATTCGGAAAAAAAACAGACGTAGTACGTTACACATGACATTTTGCTCATTGATAAAAATTACACAATTCATTTAAATTATATTACTTACAATTGATTTGTCTGTGTGTCTAGTTGGATAAAATGTGTAATTTTCTACACAATCTCAAGAAGTTAGAAAACGAACCACAATCATTTTGGATAAATCTCTTTGAGAAATATTTTGTTAACCAGCCGATGATTACGTTCACAAAAATGTTGAAAAGAGAAGAATATGTAAACTACATGCAAAGCGATAAGGATCGAATACAAAAACGAATTGTGAAGTTAGGTCCAAATGGTTTGAAACAGAAAGAGATGAAGCTTCAAGAAGCTATCAAGGAAAATGAAGTATGTATTTGAATCAAAAATATTTAACTACAAACTATTTTACATCAAGAAATTAGTAATAATTTTTTTGCTTTTTTTGTTTTTAAGAGACCTATACCTGACGAAGTATTGGCGAATATGCCTAGAACAGATTAGTTTATATTCTATTAAGAGAGGTAAACTAAAATAATAATCCGAGAAAAAGTAGAAACATATGATCATATAAGATTATACATAAGTGATCAGATTGCGCAAAATTTCGGATCTGATTTTATATGATTATATTATAATTTTATATATGATCATATACAATCAGATCGCGCCATTTCAAATCTGATTTTATAATCATCTATGATTTTATATGATTATATAAAATCAGATCCGAAATTTGACGCAATCTGATCATTTTATATATAATAATTTCATATCTTATATGATCATGTTTTCTATTTTTTTCTCGAGCATTTACAAAACTTACTGCCTCCCATAAGTACTTGATCACCTAATTTTGTCGGTTGATTGATAATATTTAATCGCTTGTATATTGAACATTATTACAATCTTGCTTTTTTTTATATTAGACTTTATATTACACTAGTTTTTATGTGAGACTCTTCTTGAAAAATTATAAAAAATCTACTTTGAAAATATTAAGGGATAGTTGTAAGATCCGTATAATAAGAGGCAGAAGATTCTGTTGCCACGATTTTTTTTCCAAATCGACTGTTGCATAGATTCCATTTACCTCTATCTCAAAATGCAAAAAATTTTGTCAATTGTTTAAGTCAATTGTCTAAGTAAGATATCTACTTATATGTGAGATATCTTATGTATGTATTATTGTATAAATAATTTTTTATCTTAATCTTTTTTGTGTAGAATTTATAACTGCGCAAATATTTTATACCAAAAATATATACTAAGAATTTTATACTAAAAATGAATGTTTTTTATATGATTATTATATGATTGTCTTATATGTTATTGAGTCGAAAAAAAGTAGGGAGGGAGATATACATTAACTTCAATAAGTTGAGAGAAAGAGAGAGAGAGAGAGAGAGATTTAAATTAATTTTTTTCTTATAAAAAAAAGCAAAGGGAATAGAAAACAAGAAAAGGACAATTAAAAATAAACACGGTATTAAAAGGAGAGTCAAGTATATTTTATTATACTTTAATAGTAATATCTTATATTCAAGAATGTATCTTATATGTGCCGCAGGTTAGGTTGCGGCTTGCGAGGATTTTCTTGTTGGATTTTTCCTCGCAAATTTATATTTACTATAAAATGGTTAGAAGCCACAGATTTCGCGTTACATACCCTCACAAGATTTCTCGCGGCTTTCGAATATACTTGAAAAAGTATTAATTGCGCTGTTACTTTCGATTCGTCGATGAGAAGCCAATCCGACGCAACGGACGTGCTTTCTAAACCTCGGTTGGCTGCGAAATATGCGGAAAAAAGCTGGAAGTAATTAATAAAAGTAATTAAAAGAATGTAATTACAAAATAAATGTGACATAATTATATTCAACGTAAAAGCAGTCAAAACTGTATATTTACAATACTTCTTTATTTGCAAAATGTGAAAAAATTGGAGTTAGATTATTTAACAGATCACAGTGACTTCAGTCAATATTAGTTAATCACAAAATTAATGATTTCGCAGCTTTTTTCCACTTTGCGTCTACTTAATCAAACTTTGCTCTTTCTGTTCTATCTATATTTAATAACATTAGTGATAATATCTCAATCATACCAACACTCCGCTATAGCGCGCCTTTTTAACGAAGATAAATAATCGGCTAATCTTTCGAATAAATTTTGATGAAAAAAAAGATACATCACAATAAATGTCGTTCGATATCCGTCACGGTTGATTGATCAGTCGTTGACACATGAAGAAGAAAACGATACGTCTGTCAACTGCAATCGGTTATTTATCCTTGATATTTCTCAGTGATAACAACACATTCTTGCGTCATTAAAAACAGGATATTCTTCGCTCTCTAATAGATGAATTGTGGTATCTCTCACGGAATTTAATTATACATTTGATGATTTCTCAATTGCGCCTATTTTTATAGGCAAGAAGAAATTATATCGTTTCCAGAACGATGTTTTAATCTCTTAGATGAACCGTGACGACTGTCTCAGAATAAGAGCGTAAAGTACTCGCTCAACGAGTTAGAACCAACTTGACATCGCGAAACTATATATATATATACACATACATATACGCATATATATATATATATGTATATATAAAACTATATGTCATAACTATTATTTATTATGCCTAGTATCGACAACATGTCTCGTTGTAAAAAGTAACGATTCTGTAATACGATTTTTGTAACATTACAAAATTCTAAAATAAACAAAAATTCTACGCGCCCTATTTAGTTCTGACACAGCTTTCAGTTTTACTTGCAGGCTTTTACGCGAAAATTTCTTCGTAAGTACGTATTTTTGAACACAAAAAAGGTGACTTTATCCCGCTTATACCAGACTCTCCCGTAAAAATACTATTATTTTCACGTGGCTTTAACAAACAAACATATAAAACGGTACTGATCTCAAAGCAAAGTTTTGCAAATATGTTGTTTAACGCTGCAATTAATAATAATATTAAATTATATTTGTTTTGTTTATATGAAAGTTTTATCACAAAGAAAATGTGTAGAAAGAAAATATATATGCAACTAATTTTCTTGTTGAGTATTAAACATGATTTTCGATAACATTCCGTTAATGTTTTTTGTTTTTATTTATTTATAAGTATCTCAGAATTTATAATTTTTCTTTGTTCACTTTTTGAAAACCCTGTAAGTAGCAAAATGCATGGATATATTTTAAGTTTTTTGCATTGTAGTATAATTTATAAGTATATATAATTTGAACTTTGGAATGCGCGCTTTAATTTAATAGAACGTTACGATATTGTGCAAATAAAGAATTTTAATACACAGCAAAAAAGTTGCGCGAGCACAAAATATATTTATCGGATTTCTATAGAGAGATTAAACATGAGGATAAATAATTTACTTCACCTCGGTATAAAATTTTTTTATCGGAGCGTCCGTAATGTATAACGTAACATTTTAATCAATATACATACGCACAAGTTTTCTTAACAACTCGATTATTTATCTGGCAAGCTTAGCAACGAGTTATTTGGCACTTTACCCTCTTCGAAATCCTGTTTCGATATATCGCTAAGCTTTTTCTAACCACTCGCAACGAAAACTACATTTCCTCATGTCTCTCACGTCTCTTTGATTTGCGTCACCCAGTTTGAAGTTCGCAATATAATTCAGGCCTAACTTCGTTTATCGTTTTAAATCGCTTACTATTACATCGCTACGAGAGAAGTATCCTCAACCTTTCAGCTCTTATAACAATTCTATTTTTTTTTTCGGAATTCTTTATTTAGAATTTTGCACATAGTAATATGTTACAAATTGCGCCGGTTGAGGAAACTCACTCGCCTTATTATATTATATAATACTCGCATCTCCCGTAACTCAACGTAGAGTTCTCGATATAGAAGGGGGTTTAGTTTAGAAAACTTAATCGAACACACACATATATCCAACTGACATATATGTAAAGTCTATGTATATAACATCGCGCGGAAAGTCCAGTTTTTTCGCTGAAACATTTTCTCCCTCATTTAGCTGCGAGCGCTTGCTTCTTCTTTTTTTCTTTTTAACAATTGCGTATTCTCTTGCTAGACTTAAATATATATATATATTTAATAATAAAACACATGTAAATATAATACGCATTTTGTATTTGTATGTATATAATATGGAATTCATATATCGCACGATCCGATATCGATATATGACTTGTATAATCCGACAGAGATGAATGCGACGCAGGCTAAAATTTTAATTAGAATTCTATTGTAAATTTGGCGCTATTTTTGGCATAATTTTTTGAGCCGTGCTTTTTCATCGTTTCTGAACGCAATACATCTTAAAAATCCGAATTTTTGACGATACAAACATTCGAGTCGAGTGTTTCGCACAATATTGAAAGGAAATAACGTGCGTGTAAACACTCTCAAATAATTTTTCAAAATAATTGATACACGTATGAAAACGATTGAGTTTGGATGTTTGTGACAAAAAAACTCGTGTTGTGAATAAAACTCTTAAATATTCGATATTGCGAGCGTGTAACACGTCGCGCAAATTGCCAGATTATTTTCGTATTAACAGAAGAAAAAATATATTTGCATGAACTCTGCGAAACAACACAATATAAACGACTCGAGTTTTCCAGTTGCGTGTTTGATCTCTCTGTGTGATATCGCGTGTTGGTTGCTTTCAGTCTCGCTGATTTCTGTTAACGCGAACGTTGCGCGCTTGTCGAGAGATGTCGACGTGTAGATGACGTTATCATCCTCTTTTGAAACGTGTGGCAGAGCGGGCTAATGGGGGACAGATTTCGAAGCCTTCGTCTGCCAGTAGCCTGCTACTGTATGGAACACACGGTCAAATGATGCGACAGTGCATGGTCCAACAGAATAGGAGTGCCGGCAGCCAATTCCGTACCGGCGTCGGCGCAATCGTCATCGCAGTCAAAGTAGTTGCTCTGCGCAAAAGAAAAAGGCCAATGTCAGCAACGAGTTGCAACAATACGACGCATTTGATTTAAAAGTCCAAATCAATCAAACGAATTTCTAAGCGATTACATTAAAACGGCGTCATTGGGAATAATGATGATGCAAACTACTAACGAACCGAGAAATGCGAGCTGAAATGTATGCAAATTAAAAAAACGTTTGTTTCGTGACAAACAATTCTCGTAACGGAGCTGTTCAATTATTACACAAACTAGCCGTTGCTGACTTCAATTTACTAAATTGTTAGTGTCGTTTCAAAGTAATTAACGTAGACGGTATAATTGGCTTGGACGGAAAAAAGATTGAATTGTAAATTTTAATTCAATTTGATATTTCTCGGTTTCTCTTTAAATAGAATTCTCAACTGGCGCCAATTTGCATGATGGCTGGAATATAATACTTACGAACCGTGTAATATGTAGGAAAAGTTGAACTTTGCGAGAGAGGGAGACAACTACGTTACTGAAGTACATCTCGCCAAGTTTGTTCTCTAACTTTGTTATAACTATAAAAAGTCACGAAATTGCAACTCCAAGAGGGAATTTTATCATAACAAAATTTTAATTAAAGTTATAGATAATTCTGACACACATATCTTGTATTAAAATATTGTAATATTTCTTAACTCTCTACATTTATCAACGAATTTTATTCTAAGTCACATGACGTTTGACGATGTATCACATGTTCGATGTGTTTTGCGATTTTTGTCTAATATTGCGTAA
Organism: Pseudomyrmex flavicornis; assembly: GCA_014825475.1. Taxonomy (NCBI): domain Eukaryota; kingdom Metazoa; phylum Arthropoda; class Insecta; order Hymenoptera; family Formicidae; genus Pseudomyrmex; species Pseudomyrmex flavicornis. Next base: position 90,647 of record QVNW01000210.1, read on the forward strand.
GACCGTGCAAATGATTCAAACAGCGTTTCCAGGTCAAGTGCCAATTGATTAATTACCTGGCAATCGATGCACCGGCAGCTATCGGTCAGCGAGCAAGTGAGGCCGAGGATCTCGACGGCCTCCTTGTAGAGCTCGGCGCTCGACTTCCGCCGTCTCGGTGGCGACGTAGGTGCGCTAACTGTGCCGGTACCCGATGGCCGTCTACCGCTCTTGAATCTCGACGAGGACTCTCGTGACAAAGAGGAGGTCGACGTCGATCCTCTTGGTCGATTGTCGCTTGCGAGCAGCGCTCGACCTGCCGGAGACGCGAACAGTTGCAGCATATCCATGTCCTGCGATCATACATTCGATAATTAGTGACATTCGCATTGCATTTTCGTCGCGATGTCGCGCGTAACATATTCAACTGCTATTAGCAGTTGGCTACGTATTTAGATGCATCTTATCATGTAAAAATTGCAAAACTTCTTAGTACAGTTTGTGTTCTTGTTATTAACGATATTTTACTTGAAAATTTATGAGTTTTAATAATGATTGCGAATTTTTGAAAAATTGTATGGAATACTTCGCAAGTTTATCTCTTACGCTCGAGAAATTTATCTTATTAAGACAACATTGAAGCTTCATTGTGTTGGATATTTAATGCGAGGTTTCGAATTAGCAGAAAATAGTGTCTTACAACGTTGTTCAAAAATCGGTGCTTGTTATAGAAACGATAGAACACCGTTCCTCTAACAAGATAACAATCTCTTGCGAGAATCATCTCTTTTCGTGAATCCTATTCGAACTGTCAAGAACTCGGGGTGAAACCTCGTTTGCAACGTGTTCTCAAACGTAAGACGTTTCTAACAACGCCGACTTGTATCGCAAGTTATTACGACGCCGAAAATCGCGTGTTTCGCAAACGGGAAAGAACTGCCAAGATTGATGTATATTATTAAAAGCTATTGTAGCATTAAACGCAATTCTCTTAAGCGTTATTTTCCGCAAAAAAATCTTCATGTGATAGAAACTCTGGTAATGATTTCCTACTGTGTTTTTCAGGAACGCGTTTATTAAAATTGCGCGTGTGACTACGCAAGTCTTCTTCCTCCTGAGTTTTATTTTTTAATGTCTTCCTCTCGACGCGAATGGTGCTTATAGTAGATACGCAGTTCTTGTATGAGGATAAAAATTTTCTTTTTTACCACGTTCTTTCATCTTCTCGAAGTACACATATAGAACTTTGAAAACAGAATACGAACGTGACGTTATTAAAATTGAGAGACTACGTCCCGGAGTATTCGCGGATTTTACTTTGTAACACTTCTCCTAATGATCCAACTTTTATACTTAAACCAAACTTTCAATCGTAATTGTAGTCTCACGCCATTCTCGTGTAGTCAAAAGCAAATTACAAAAACATCATTAAAAATATTGAGAGAGAGAGAGAGAGAGAGATTACATGCAATTTGTTGAAATCGTATTTCTAACAAGGAAAACGTTTTCATATAATACATACACACGCACATACGCACGCGTGCACATAAAGGTTTACTCAGAAAAAGTTTAAAAGCAGAGTCGAACAGATAACAGCATCTGGAGAGCGACTTGCTTAATTGCGTAGAGATCATTAAAAATCATTCGCTGAACGAACCTGTTCATTCAACAACATGGACTTCAATATTGCGGATTTCACAAATCGTTTCACCGGAAGAAAATAATTGGAACCGAAATAATAATTGCATTCAACTTACGAGAGAATTTCGAGCGAAGATATCTCACTTTCTGGGTAGAGAGATTTTCCACTTTTGTGATACTTCGGCAATCTTTGTCGTATCGTTTCCTCAGCGCGTCGAAAAAGCAATAACTACGCCTATAATTTGCTCTCTATTGTCTGACAAAACCAAATATTTGCTTATGTCGTATTTTCTCGGAAAAGGCTTTTTATTGAATTTGCTGAGAGCGTTGAAACTAGTTGCTATCAGTGAAGCAGCAATGATGCGGTTTTAAAAGCCCGCGCTACGCATTGTGAACTTTCACTAAAATTGCACTTTTCGCAAGCACAACGAGCTTCATCTGCGTGCGCGATCGAAGCGCAGCTTAAGCTTCATCCTTAATGTAGGTAGTTCGGGAAGGATTCAAACGGGGAAAAACAGAAACTTCTCGGAGAAAATTCAGCCCGTTGGTACATTCAATGCAACTGAGAAAACCGAATTCGTTAAACAACCTTCCATTACGAGTGATAAAAGTACCAATCTGACGAAAACGCGCCAAGTATTCTTAGAATAATCTTTTTTTGTGTAAAAGATTGATTAAATACTATAGTGTAATTTTTTTAAAAGTTAAAACTATTAAACAAATTAGAATGTCACATACATCCTGCAGTTAAACAACTCACTTTATATCAACTTGACTCAGTGTGCGATGTAAACTACGCGAGCAGAACAGATTTTCAATTACATTTTGAGTAATGATTTAATTTAAATCAAACAGTATCTTGCCGAGAAATTCACGGAGAAACACGTTCGAGAGTGATTCCTTTGTGACGACAGGGAGTACATCTTGTACATGTCTGTCTTCTCTCGCTACTCCTTTGAGAGAGATGCGGTTAGCGTAACTTCAACTTTACGAAAATGTGTCAATGTGTTACTAAGAAACTTCGATAGTCACGTGCAATTATTATTGTTTAATATAATTGCGTCCAGAGTGGAGTCGTAATTCAAAATATTTCGTGTATGTTATTTTGCGCGGACAACTGCATCATATGTATTTAATAAATATATTTATGTCACAGTAATTCTTCAGTAAATGTGATTCATAAATTTTTGCAATATTCAGTATGGTATGTGCAAATTTTCATAATTAGAAAAAACTTGTTTTATCATGAAGAAAAAACAATTAATTGCAATTGTCAAACTTCCGCACCAAGAGCTGTTATTTTAAAGCTAATGAATAACAATCATTTATTTTTGCGGCTACAATTCTTTTATCTAATATCATCCGTTAAAGAAGAAAAATAAAAGCGGTGTCCTTTAAACTTTGCAGCTCGATGAATCGATGCTGCGCCAGTTATAAAGAGATTATATCTCGAGAGACAAAACCTTTTTTTTTTTTAGGTGGTCATTTCTCTTTTTTCGACGGCGCGGTCTTTACTTTATCGCATCGCCCGAAGGTAACGTCATCTTCGGGATAGTCGCCAGCGAACGAAACGAGTTTATGAGAGATGCCAAAAAGATCAAATCGCGGGCGATAACAAGCACCGAGCTGATTCGATGTAACGTGGTGTGTACAGGAGAGGACAGAATCCAGGGTTGGTCCCGCGGGACGCATATCTCGTCGTACTTTCGGCTGCGCTGCCAACTTTACTCGAATCCTTCAGCGCTGATAAATAACCCGGTCGAAACGGCTTAGATAGAACTGACGAAGACTTTTTCTGCCGCAAGGTAGCGAATTCTGCAGAGCAAGAGAGTTAGCGTGCTTTGGGAAAAAGAAATAATTTTTACTTGAGAAATGTACTGCAAGATAACTTTCGCTGTGTATATTACATCCATTATATTTTATCTTAAAAAAAAATCGAGTGGGAAAATATGTCATCGAAGTCGGTAGCTCGCAGATATACGTATATCGAGATAAATATGGTCGCGTAATTAGATATCTCCCAATTTCAGGAAAGAGATCTTTTTTAATAGAGAACTTTAAATTCTGTACTTTTTAATCAATATCATGTATTTAAATCGAAAATATAAAGATATTGGTTGGAAAGAACGATGGTAGTAGCTTCACGTTTGCAAGAATAGCTTTCCGATAAAAAAAAAAAAACTCCCGCGCTTCCATTAAGATGCATCAATTTTTCCATACATCGAATTGGCGCTGTTACATCGTCGTTATGTCACGTGATACTATTGTCAGACTTTCCACAATGGACGGTACGCGTCGAATATTCCGCGTTTCATATTTTACGATTTAATTTTTCCTTTTCTCTCTCTCTCTTTCTCTCTCTCTCTCTCGTTCATATTTTACGATTTAATTCTTCTCTTTCTCTCGATGTTAAATGTTTTCCGCGCGACGTTATCCAGCGTCATTAAATGCGCGTTGTCGCTATTCTCGCGCTGGCGTTTTTAGATATTTCTTTGATCATTTATCATTTATCATTCTGCTGGAAAGGATTAGCAATAATATGCAGCTGCATTTTGCTTGGTCGGACTCGCAGTGCTCATCTCACACTCTTCTCTCTCCTCTTTTTATTATCGTTAATTCCTCTTGTAACCCTATTGTTAGCAGAAACCATCGAGACATAGCTGTTGCTAATGAAGAGAGAGAGAAAGAGAGAGAGAGAGAGAGAGAACCTAGCTAATTAAGTTAATTAATACCCGGACTCTATGAGAAACTTTCGATAAAGGGGTAGCGGACAGGAGTGGAAAGAGACACGACTGCGTGTACCTTCTATATACACAAAAGCTTGCGTATATAGCAGGTACACGCAGAGAACGATTTGCGAAACAAGATAATTACGTTCGTTTCATCGTACCGATGAGTAGGTAATGAGAGAACGTTGTTCGCCGAGGATGTTTAGTTGAGGATTAATATCGCGAAGCGACATGTCATACGTTTATATACGGCCAAATTAACAATGTTTGCGCGTGGCAAATCTATTTTTATCGAAACTGACAAGAGATTTTTGTCATTATTAAAATTCATTTTGACACCGAAAAAATTTCCACTTTTACACGCTAAAATGATAATTGCCATATGCGAATTGCACGATATAAAATGTCGTCTGCAGTTTTACTGAATATTAATACAACATTAATTTACTGAATATTAATGCAACAATGTGTTTTATATATAAAAAAAATTCGAATGTAATTCTGTTTGTTGTAAATTGCAATCACAGTACACTGTTACAGCAAATTTTACTCAAGAGGCACGGTAGTGCCTCGCGCCAAGTTCAGGCGCAACGAAGTGGTACAATATGCAAATACTATGAGACGATTTGATTGGCTGACGTAAGTTACGCTCACGCAAGTTACGCTCCATGTAAAGGCAGCCTTAAGGTACCAGTACATGAAACGCGGAAACGCAAAAATGTCAAATTCACCGACCCAGATGTGAACCTAACCGGTCAAAATGTCAACCAACCCGACCATGATATGAACCTACCCAACCGCCATCATGATCATGACTAATTAAC